>JAMJFZ010003965.1:0-101250 GCA_026225945.1 Cricetomys ansorgei
AAAAAAAAAGCACTCATTGTGAAAGATGCAGGATTTGACCTTATTCTTGAGACAGCATCCTGTCTCTTGTGCTGCGTGGTGTCGGGCACACAGAACAACATTGATACAACTGGAGGGGTGAACACAAAGACGGATGGATCACTGGGCGCCACAATGGAGGCTGGCTTCCATAGAGGGCTTATTATGAGTGCAGCAAGCGGCAGACTGAATTTTGAGGACCTTTGAGATAATAAAGGAAATGTCAAGGAGGCCATGCAAGGGCAGTACAGCAAGTGGAAACAGGTCAAGGAAACCAAGACGTCATTCTAATTTAAATGTGCTTTAATGAACTCATCATGATTTGATTTACTAATTAGCATGAAATCTAAAAAAAAAGAGGAAATTGAAGTTCAACCATCTTTTCTTCATTTAACAGACTTTTAATGATGTTTGTGGGGGAGAAGACTTAAAAAAAACAAAGATTTATGAAAATACATGAGGAAAGCCATTACTTTGTATATTTTTAAAACCAAATGAGATTCAAGAAAGAAAAATGCATAGTGTATATTCATATTAAAGTTTAAAGAAAAGTTTCAATCCATAACTAATGGCTAAAATTTAACTGCATAATTAAATAATAGCACTTTTATCTCTGGTCCCGGTCTTTTGGGGAGCTGGGGAATTATTGTACGTCACAAAATCCCCCTCATCCACCCACAGACCTTGTACCTATTGCTTACTACTGAAGTAAACTTAAAACCGACAGTTCACTAACAACACTGTGATTTATGAGTGAAAAGTTTGAAAGTTTCCTGTCCACTTCTTTTGTATAAGGCTGTGGGTTTGCAAATTAATTCCATTAAAAATTGCCCTGGATCCTTTATTAGAACAAGATGAGACTGAGAAAACACTCACAAAATACAGCTCAGGTCTGGGAAGGTCTCACTTTCTGGAAGAAAATCAAAGTCCTCAGTGGATCCCTCTTCATCTCCATCTCCTGGATTGCAAGTGTTTTGCTCTGAAATTCAATGACTTACAACTTTAAGGATGAAGGGAATTTTATGCTCAAATGATGCTATTTAAAGCACAAAGATTTCCATATTAAAATACTGATGTATTGATGCTATTGTGTTGTGCCAGGGAGTTTCCAGTTGAGTCTTTGTAGAGAAGAAATCACAATATTTAGGCCATTCTTCAAATGGGACAATCAGTATCAGGAAAAATTGGTGTAAGTCGAAACACACACTAAGACTGGTATCATTGCACTCAAGGGCTTCAGATTTTGAGATGGGTTTCCTGCTTTGGTACAAATTAAAACAGAAAAGTTGTTACATTATTATTAAAGGCTTTTGGTAGAGTTTTGTTGGATTGCCTCAATTGAATTTGATTTCTATATAACATAGACTTGACATACCCCAGGTTCTCTGTTCATGACACTGTGCAGTTCTGAAGCAGTGGTAATCTACAATAGCTGGTAGGGGATGTTCTATTGAACTCCCACTTACAAACATTTCGAAATGTCAGATAACAAGAACAGACATGACTTCCCTGCAGAGTGCCAGGCTGCAATTTTTTCTATTATGTTAATAAAGAAGACTTCCAGTATTCATTGATGTTTACAATTTTAATATTCTGAAGGTCAGTGTAGTGACCTGGAAATGTGCTGAAGGCCAAACTGAAAAAAATGTTTAGATTTGTAAATGAATAAATATTTTAAATAAGTCATATTTCAACACAGTGAAATCGTTAAAGAAAAACAACAACAAAAAAAAAGTTTCATAGCAAACAAGATAAGTCACATTTAAGTTTTTGTGTTAGTTATTAGTATACTGGAATGAAAATATTTACTGCTACCCAGCCAACTCTTTTGATAAAAATCAAAGGTTAATCTTAAAGACAACAAAATTCTGAAAAGAAACTTTTCTTTAGAGTTGTAACAATGTTCTGACACCGTCTCAGTCATCAGAGGTCTCTGCAAATGCTTGGGAGATCAGGTGTCTCCAAACATGGTCCTACTATGACTCACTGCATAGGGCTGTCCACTGCCAATCCTTGAGAACTCTCCTACACGAACCCCGCAGTAGAGAATAATGCTCATCGTAGTAGCTTTGATGTATTTCTCTCCGAAAGCAACCAAAGCTTGGTGAGAATATTGTACATTAAGAGACTTCATGGCAGTTTTCCCAGTAGTTTCCTAAAACTGCTTTTAGGGCCAAGTCTAGGACAACCAAGTGGGTACAGCAGTGACTTCCAACCTTTACTGCCCCTCATATATTAAAGTTTCTAACCCCATGATTTGATGGCCAGAACTAGGAAAAATAGAATGTATAGGGAGAACTAGAACACAGTTTGGGGACATCTTTCTCCCTAGTTATTGTTTTTAAAACAAATTTATTAATTTCCTACTTTATTTAATAATTTCCCTACCATGATAAATCCTGAAAATTATAAAGCTTTTAATGCCTAATTTTTAAAGAGCACTAGAGAAATGGAAGTTGCCACCTACGTAGTATTTTCGTTGAGTGCGTAGATTTGATGATTTTAGAATAAATGAAGCAGTATCATCGATCATTTCTAAATGATGGCAGAAATCTTCTTGTAACAGAGTAGCTAGTATGTTCCATAATTTATTCCATGTTTAGACATCTAGTTCTTTACTGGGAGGTAGCGGATGTACTTCACAACAGCATGCTAAGCAGGCCATGGTAGCCACCTTTTCCCAAAGGGTATAGCATTCCCCATGAGCACAGACAGCCTATGGCTTGCACACCCTGTTCACATTTTGAAGTTCCGTTTTCTCTGTTGCTGAAAATATGTCACAGATTTCTGCTCTTCGGTTGTGATGTCCTGCTAGTTTCGCGGTCTGCCAAAATCTTAAAGATTGTAAGGGAATTTCAGCCACTGATCAACCTTGTCCCTATGAATGGTCCTGGGAAACTCGATCAGGGTCAACTATCCTTTCTAAAATGCATCTGATTCCCAAAGAACAAAGCATTTGGCACAGAAAGCCATGGATTCTGAAGGAACTGGACTTCTGGCCAGTCTCAAATTCTGAATGAACGTCTTTAGTTAACACTTTACAGTGTTCTAGAAAATCCTACATTATACAGTGGAAACCAAAAGTCCAGGTCACATCTCAACTAAGAAGGAGTGTCCCAGCCTACCCCTGAATGAACTGTGGCATGCTTTCCATTTGGGACAGCTATCCAGGGCACACAAATATGGGTATTATTAGTACAGAGACTGAAACCTTCACAGCTTCTATTGGGTACATTGTCTTTTAGGGAATAAAAGAAAATTCTCCCATTTTTGAGTCATTCTCCAGAATTGGCAATTTCTAAATATTTTTAAATATGTTTTTTGTAAATATATAATATTGTGTTATCATGATTTCGAATCATAAATGTAAAGTATTCTGTTTGGAGAGACTTTTCATTACACTGCCAAAAAGGAAAAATTAATATTTTTACAATGTTTTGTGAGTAAATTTGATGTAACAAAAATCAGAAAGGAAGTTTTGAAATTTGTAAGTCAATTCATCTCTCAGTCCTTGTTTGAGAATCTTCTTTTTCCAGTAGATAGTGATTAACCCAGAGGCCCATATGGTCAAGGCACATAGAATAAAAGATGAAGCATGCTCAGCCCTAAAGAGAACAAAAGAGAACATGTACAACTCAGTCCCCCTCCCAAAGCTTAGGAATCGTTGTGGAAGAGTGGATGGAAAGAGTGTAAGAACCAGAGATGATGTATGTTCTCAGAGACATCCTCTGGAGACAGCAGGGCACCTGCACGTATATGCACTTATAGCAGATGTGACAGGATAAACAAAACCTGTGCAAGCCCAACCCAGACCAAACCTAAGCATGAAGAGAAAAGCTGGGCACATAATCCCACCCCTAGCCATAGAGCTATTAGGTTAGGTTAGGTTAGGTTCTGGGAGAGGAAGAGATAGTTTTCTCTAATAGTGTAGCCTCTGCTAAGTCAACCAAACTCCAGTGAATATTCAAGCAGCACAAACCCGTCTTGAAGGGATAAACTGAAGGACACAAGTTTGAATGGATAGGGAGTTGGATGGGGCTCTCTAAAAAGTCGGGGGGTAAATCTGTTCAAAACTCTCAAAGAATTAATAAAAAAAAGAATAAAATTATAATATACAAAATCAATTTTTATCTATTGAATACTTTATTACAAATCTTAAGATTCTTCAGGTAAAAGCAACTAAACATTCCTCTCCTTGAAATGAATCTTTCATTTCACAGAAAAAAAGTTACAAATAGGCCTGACTTTCTCTGAAGCTGTGACGCTTTCAGTCAATGTACTAATACTCGTTTCTGTGCTCCTAGGAAGGACTTGCCAACGTCCATGATAAGCTAGGCTGGGGACACTGTTCCTTATCTTAGCTGAATTGTAGACTCATGGGTGACTGCCAGACTCTCACTTCCTGAGTCACAGTCTCTCGCTGGACTTTCTCCAATCTTACGATGATAGAAGTGTTACTCTTTATTATTGTTATTATTTATTTATTTTCTCTCTCTAGCGTTACACATTGGACCCCGCCTCCTCCCTCCCTTTGTTCCTCCCCCCTATCTCTTCACTCCCCCAGACCTACCCTCTGCCCCA
This sequence comes from Cricetomys ansorgei, assembly GCA_026225945.1. Lineage (NCBI taxonomy): Eukaryota > Metazoa > Chordata > Mammalia > Rodentia > Nesomyidae > Cricetomys > Cricetomys ansorgei. The sequence continues at coordinate 4,600 of JAMJFZ010003965.1, forward strand.
TCCTCAGCTTCTCCCCACATAAAAGCAGTCCTCACTGGGTAACCACTCAAAAAGGGCATAACAATATAGAATAAGGCAAGATACTAATCCGTGCATCAAGGGTAGGCTAGGGAACCTAGCAGGCAGAAGAGGGTCCTACGGGTAGACAAAAGGGCCAGAGATTCCTCCACACCAGACTTTAGGAGCTCCACGAGAACGCCAAGCTAAGCCGGACAACCACAAGATATATCTAAGGAAACCCTGCAGGTTCCAAGTCTGCCTCTTCAGTCTCAGTGAGCCCCCAAGGGTACTGGTCAGTTGACTGTATGGGGCCTGCTCTCTTGGTGTCCTCGACACCTCTGGTCTCTGCAATCTCTTCTTCCCCTTTTCAGCTGGGTTCTCTGAGCTCTGTATGGTGTTTGACTCTGGGCCTCTGCATCTGCTCCCATCAGCTGCCGGAGAAAGCCTCTCTGCTGAATAACGGGCTAGTCACCGATGCACCGATCTATGAGTAGAGCAAGATATCATAAGAAATTATCTTGTGGCTATCCAGTTTCTAGTTCCTGGCCTCCCCTGCAGTAGCAGGCATGAGTTTCCCCCATTGGCATGAATGCTCCTCAATTGAAAAATGGATAAAGAAATTGTGGTACATTTACACAATGGTGTATTACTCAGCTTAAAAAGTGACTTCGTGAATTTTGCAGGCAAATGGATGGAACTAGAAAAAAAAATCATCTTGAGTGAGGTAACCCAGTTCCAGAAAGACAAATGTCATATGTACTCCCTTGTTTGTGGATATTGACTGTAAAGCAAAGGACAAAGGGGCTGCCCTTCACAAAGCCAGAGACTGTGCAACGAGGAGGGTCCCAGTTGGGGCACAGGAGTCTCCCTAGTAAAGGGGAAATAGAACAGATGGTGTAGGCGGGCTAGGGGGAGGGGCATGGGAATGGGAAGAAAAGGGATCAGGCTGGAGGAGAAGTATGGAGTAAAAGAATATACAGAGAGACCTGAATTGGAGGATATTTAGGGGGGATCCAGAGACCTTGGACAGTGGAAACTCCCTGGAATCTATGAGAGAGACCCTGGTAAGACCTTCTAGCAATGAGATATGAGGAGACTTTACAGGTCATCTATTGTAAGAGGACAGGGCTTCCAGTGGTGAGACTTGGTGAGACTGGGCCACCATCCCAGCCACAAAACCTTTGACCTGTTACCCATCCTCCCTACAGGAGCCTCTGGGATAGTGAAAGGGCAGCAGAGTTCTCCTTAAGCAACATATTTCCTTAGCATTTCTATCTGCTTCTGTCACCCAAACTTGACGAATGAAAAACACCTGCAACTTCCTGTACTTCCCTATCCATTTCTGTGAAACGCAAACATATTTCATGCACACTACTAAAACTGCTCTCTCAAGGTCAGCAATGATCTGTGAGCCAACAAACCCATTAATTGGCTTTTTCTCTTCATCTTCCTGTATAGCAAGCACTCAATTTTTCAGCAGCTTCTTGAATCAAAGCTCTCATTTTTGCTCAGTAGAAACTTCTGCTTCCGTCCCCTCGTATCTCCTTTGTCTCCTGGCACCGTCCTAAACACGGTGTATGGATTTTCCTACTTTGTTTCCCCCTGTAAAGCTCATCTATGTCCATTACTTTAAATACCTACCTCCAGTATTGACAATTCCCATACTTAGGGCTCTTATTTACCATTGAAGGTCAGCCTCTCTTCTTTGAGTCAACGAAGTATATTTCATAGGGACGCCATCCTCCTGAGTCCCTAGACTGAAAGCATTTTTGCACCTTTCACAGTTCACTTTCCCTTGATCCCCAATGGGAAATCAATACTCACTTTGTCTCTACCCCAGCTCTCACACCTACCTCTCTCCCTCCTGCTCTCACTTCCACTGTCTGACTTTAGGGCTCGAGCATTTCTCAGCCTCGTCTCGTGTTTTATGCTGTAGCATCTGAATTGAACCCTGCCTCTTTCCCTGTATCTTCTGTTTATACAAAAAGCAAAAATCAGTATGCAGTATTGTTTGGCCTCTAACGAATGCTAAGTGTTTTATCTTAGCTGAGTTCACGCAAAAACAACCCACCCCCTCCGCTCCAAGTGTTCTGCATGTTTCAATTTTTGAATACCAAGACACTGTTTTCTGTAAAAGATCTTCCTTTGTTCATTTAATCATGCTTTGCCTGAAAGAACCCATCTCTCATTGTTCAGAAAAATACAAAGTCTGGCTCCCGGCTTTATTGAGTTGCAAGGGTAATAATTTAAGCATCAGGCCACTTTGAAACTTTGCTTAATTTTCTAATGAAAATAAAATTATTTTTATTTCTTTCCTTATATATCTTAATTCACTGATAATTACAACACATTTTGCATATGTATATTATTGATAGCTAGATCAATCTTGCTTATAAGTAACAATAATATGTATTTTATATAATCTATGATCTTAGCCATTTTCAAGAATTAATAATTTTCTTTGCTAGAGTCTCTGAAGTACAATATACCTTTTGAGATTATTTCTTCTGCTTGACTAATGTTTTGTAACCGCTGGATAGCATCTCCCCAAACCCATGCCTTTCATCGTCTCTGACAGCTGCTGCTTTAAGCTTTAATCAGTGCTTTTAGGACTTCAGCTTTAGACTCCACATAAAGAAATGCCCTCGTGGAGTATATGTCTCCCTGTGGCTGGAACATCTCATTAATTTGCAGCCAGTATGCATGAATGTGATGGGACATATTTTTTTTTAATTTAGAAATAAAATTACTGATAATTAAATAACTACTCAGTATTCTTGAGCTTGGAAACCACTAGAAATATGTGCTATATTTATACTTAACATGAGCTAGTCCCATCAAGAGTCAGTGTCTGGTATCATACTAAAATTTAAATATTAAATAATTTTGAACAGCATAAAATTTCAAAACATTTGATAAGAAGAAAGAAATCACTAAAACCAAATGCTCACCGTCTCCTGTCCGAGAGAAGACTAAAGTGAAGACAGATTAGTGAAGGGACTCCCACACAAACGTGCGGTGTTCTCATACCACAGGGGCTCATCGTGCTGCCTTCAGATCTCCCTAAGTTCTAGTCCTTCCTGTGCCTGAGCCTGAGCTTAGGTTGGCCAGTGTCAGGCTAAGAGACCTTTTCTTAAGAAAGCTAGCTCCCCATATGACCATACTGTAGATGGAAGAAACATCCATTTCCTACCAAGCTCCCTCCAAAATGTTTCTTTGACCCAAATTCTTAATTTTGTTTGATTTCCTAATATTTGTGAAACATGAAGCATGTAACACCTGACCTGGTGTTAATCGTGTTATCATAACCTTACTTGGCAGGCACTGTAGAGTGTGCAGATGGGACACTGTGCTCAGAAGTACCCACACCCTCTCTGACCTTCAGCCTCCTTAGCAGAGAAAGCAGGTCTCTGGTGTGATACTAGGAAGAGGCATGAAGTACGGTATGAAAGTACTTTTGTGACACTAAATCAACACACAAGTAGAATGCGTGTTTTTAAGAGGCCCCGGGAAACCTTGCCTTAGCAACAGAGTCCTCGGATCACATTTTTATCCTTGCTTCCTACGTGGGGTGAAGTTCTCACCAGTGGGAAATTACTTTTCAGGTCAAAAAACTTCTAGTTCCATGTGTCTCTGTATGAAACCAAAAAGTAGGAGCATTTTGATTGACTAATGGCTGTGTAACTTTGAAGAAAACAGAGCTAAAATGGGACTTAGGTAATACTAAGGTGAAACTGAGCAGTATTAGAGCAAGATGCACTTCAAGGCTTCAGCTAACAGAGATGAAAATATGAAATAGAGGCATATATTTCTCACAAAATCCTCATGGGAGTTACATTTATCAAGGTCAACTGACACATTCCAAAATCTATGGATCACTTAAGACCAGCTAGAATCTTTCAACAAAGGAAAGAGAAAATTTTAATTTCCTTCCCTCTCAAATCACCTCTTCTCTCAGCTGGTAACATTTCCCCTCAGCTTGTAGAGCTTCCACAAACAGTTACAGACACATCACTTATTTTAAAAATTAGCACATTTTTTCTATTTTCTTCTTACTTTAAGCCACAGCCTTGTTCTCAGGCTGCGTAGTTCTTGTTTATATTTCTGAATCAATCCCCAATAGTAAAGACACGGCCATGTCTTATGAACTCAGTTGAGCATCCATCTAGTTGATAATCACTAGCTTGCTCTAGCGAATCGCTAGCTTTCAATGACGGCCAAAGCACCAATACTTGAAAGAAAGGCTGACTACTGGATTGTAATTAAAGGAGACATTAGAAACAGAGATAGGTAGCCTTCAGGAAAAAAAATGAGGTTTAACTTCCCCATATGGACCTTGTCTTCTCCCACGCTTCCTCAGCCCTCTTCTCCTACGGTCCTTTGATGTTTCTGTCTATTCACATGAACACACAGGCACACACACACACACACACACAGGCACACACACACCAGTATAACTCTTCCCAAAAGCTGTAAAATTCTCTGTACGTGTCTTCTCAAACATATTCTTTTTATACCATTTAACTTCCCTGTGATTATTATAGCTTTTACAGAAATGAAACTTACATTAAGCATTTTATTATTTAGATAGGAGGGCAGGGTAGAGAAAGAAATACATGGAAGGATAATAAAGGCCTTCTGAGACAAGCCATATGGAAACAGAGTGCTGTGGAAGCTTCCTAAAATACATGCATAGACATATATATAAAGAGATTAAATGTAGCTAGCTAATAATGGAGAGGGCCAATACACCAATTAGACACTACATGCTCCCAAATAAAAACTCCCAGCACCAGAAATGGATTATGTCTTTTTTGAGTTGTAGTTCAATAGAGTCTCAAAGATCCACACACAACCCTCAACTCCAAAATCACAAGCTATTGCCAATGCTATTGGTTACCAACCAGAACTTGATAGTAAAACTCTACTGCTGAAGATATGACATACATGAAGAAATCTAGCTGATACTGACCTGGGAGTTTCATCTCTACAGGCTAGCTTTCCTAGTGCTAAAAGGCACTATCCTTGCTACTGGAGGAGAATAATAATCATTAAACTCACCCAGGTGTGGACCTGTGAGCTACATTCTACTGTCCTGGTCAGATAGGCACACTGGTGCAATGGGGACATGGAGGTTAATGGAATTATCACTTTGGAGTGGATTTAAGTCCTACTGCATAAGATGGAACCCATACCTGACTGTAAATGAGATCAAGAATCTATGGCTAGATTAGTCATGAACACCAGAGGAAAACCTACTACAGTTATTCTGACAAATGGACCTTGCATCAAAACAATGACTTATTGATATACCCGTAGGTCAATGATTGGTCCTCATCAGGGAAGTTGCTTCTTGAAGTAGATGACAGTTAACACAGAGATCTACAACTGTTCACTGTGTGGAGAATACGAGAGTGAAGAATACTCAGTACTAAATTAGATGTCAGGATCAGACCCCTCCTTCAAGGCTCAAGGGTCATTTCAGAAGAGATGATTTCAGAAAGTTTATAAAAGACAGAGCTTGTGGAAAACATCAAATAAATAATGTTTTCCAGCCACAACAGAGCAGATGCACATATGAGCTCATGGAGACTATGACAGCATGTCACATGTACAAGACCTGTGCAGGCCCAAGACAGAGACAATACCAGCAAGGCAGATGGGGTGCAGACATGAAATATCGCCTCTAGCTAAGGAGATACTAGCATTTGATTGTTTCCTGGAGAGTAAAATCAGTTTTCTTTCTTTCTTTCTTTCCCTCTTTCTTTCTTTCTTTTTTCTTTTATTTTGTTGTTGTTTTTATTGTTTGTCTGTTTTGTTTGTTTTGATTTTTTCAAGACACAGTTTCTCTGTTATAACTTTGGCTGTCCTGGAACTCACTCTGTAGACCAGGCTGGCCTTGAACTTGTTAGGCCTGAACAATTCTTTCTGAAAGAAAAGGCTTTCACCATAGAAGAACTGCAAGACACACCCCCACCCTGCTTCTTGGGAAAAACTGCAAAAGTCCCTTCCCTGAACCAAATGGCAGACTAACAGGAACCAGGATATACCTGCCAAATGGAGCGGGCTTAGATAACCTGAAAAAGGATCCCCACTCTGAGGGTAACAAATCAGAGAGAAGAAGCAGGGCCAGAGTGGCCCCTTACCTTATCTGGCCAGATGGCCCAGGGGCCATAAACCAAATGTCTTGACTTTGATGGCTAACCAGATATATCTCAAGAATGTGGACAGTTAGCCCCTTGAGCATGAGCCAATCAAAACTAAACATTTGTAAACTGTATTTCTGTCCCCCAGTTAGAAACCAGGCTACCTCACCTATGCTAAAACCCCCTCTTGCTGTCTATAAAAAGGCCAGCAAGCCTTTGTTCAAGGTCAGCCATTTCACCTGGTGCCTGATCCCAGCATGCTGGTTTGCTCTGCAGAATAAAGGCTCCTTGCTTTTGCATCAGAACTGGGCTCCTGGTGGTACTTGAGGAGGGGGATTTTGAACACTGGGTACAACAAACTCACAGAGATCCCCTTGCCTCTGCCTCTTCAGTGATGGGATTAAAGGCATGTACTACCACTGCCCAGTTTTCTTCAATAGAGTAACACCTGCTATATACCACACTCTAGGGCATGCTCCGTGCCCAGGAGCAGTTGGCTAACAAAAACTGGGCTCCATAGGTGTGGGTGCAGGGCAGGGAGAGGAACAGAAAGAGAGAGAATATGAAGTTGGGTAAGTAGGAAGGTTAAGAGAATCTGGAAGGAGCTGAAGGAAGGAAAGAATATGATAAAAAAATACAATGTATGGAATTCTCAATGAATCAATAAAACCATTAAAAAAGATGAAGAAGAATCAGGACAACAATGGCACTCCATGTCACCCTTCAAAAGAACTAGCTCAAAAGAATACACCGTGGGCTGCCATGCAGGTGCTGGGAATTGAACTTGGATCTTGTGATCTGCCATGTGGGTGCTGGGAATTGAACTGGGATCCTCTGGAAGAACAGCCAGTGCCTTAACCTCTGAGCCATCTCTCCATTCCTCAGAAGAACTTTCTGTATCTGGATCCTTTGTCTTAAACATATGTAAGGAGGAGATATAGCTTTGTTCACTGATATTGCTTTATAGGACAATAATGTTCTTTATCCATTCTACTAGTAGGGACTTGGGCAGTGTCTAGATTTGGGGTTACTAAGAATTGAGCTATTAAGATTCTTACAGTTTTTGACAAAATATGAATTTTTATTTGGATAGATACACAGAAATGTGGGTCTTAACATTTGTTTGTGTTGTTTTAGATACTGGAAGCAATGTTCCAAAATGACTGTACTGTATTACACATCTGATAATAGCATACGTGTTTCTCTATTTCTAACTGTATTTTTTGAATGTTTAAATGTTTGTAGTAAAATAGAATGAAAAGTTATCAGCCAAAAATAACTTAAATATTTATATTTGTATCTAAATATCTAAAAAACCTTTAAAACTAAAATGTCAACTATGTAGCAGTAGCTTTTATAGGTTGTGTTTATCTAACTGCAAAATATAAATTACCACAGAAAGACAGCTAGAGAGGGGAGATGGATGGACAAATAGACAGAAAATGACCAAGTAGCCAGACATTGAGTATATATATATATGTGTGTGTGTGTGTGTGTGTGTGTGTGTGTGTGTGTGTGTGTGTTCATATGCCTGTGTGTATTTCTAATCATGGAGGAAAGTAACCTTTAAAGAACACTGCTTTAGAAGATCTCAGTTGGCTACGTGTGAGGTCAGCTACAATGTGAGACAACTGTTTTCTCCCTTAGCTAAGTAAAACTCCAGAACAGACCTTTGCAAAATGATTCAAGCACTGCAAATTATGTCTCTTTCTTAACATTTTGGCAAAATAATTTCTAAAATTGGTTTTGCACTTTCAAATTGCTCCTGAGCGTAGCAAGCCTTCCTCTGAAGACTCGTTCACATCTTCAACGGTGTGACAGGTTCTCAGGAACGTCTACTCATGTTACTTTTTCTAAAAAGCTCCTTACTTCAAGAAAGTCTCCTTGAGGTCTCCCTTTCAAAAGTTATTTGAGTCAAGGGCAGCTATACGAGTGAAGCTTACCTATAGAAAACTGCTACATTGAAGTTTAGATAATATTTCATGTTGGTTCAGTTCTTCAGTTCTAAAGAACGAATACAGCTTCAGCTTTATGAGAAAGGGAGGAAAGCATAGGAGCCAGCTTAGAGAGACATGTGCAGCAATAACTAACAGGCCATTTGTTGAAGAGCCAGATGCATACAGGCTTGGGACTGATGGGACCTATTCCCGTTCCTCTCTGTAATGACTCAAGCAAACACACACTCTGGATTTCCACTTTCCCCAGAAACACTAAAAAATTGCCCAATTGTCTCAGAAAACCATGATAAGAACCAAATGAGATAGGCATATTCTAAAGTGCTCTATTATTATATCGCTACATTTCAGGCAAACAACTTTGAAATATTTTTCTTTGGGCTTTCAGTAAAATGGAAGCTGCCAGATTTTATTATTAAATCCCAGAACTACCATTTTTTTGATAGCTTAAAATTTTAAACTATCTGATAGAAATGCCAGACTATAGATGTGAAACATAAGGACATTGTTGATAACGTAACTGCTTATGTAATTGCTTAAAACCCTACACATTTCATGAGGATTTCAAAGACCCGGAGCATGGTGGGAAGTTGGAGTGCAAACCAAACCTGCACAGCAGAAGGATGTGGGGTTCATGAGCTGTCTCATCACCCTAAACACTTGACTTACTCTCTCTGGGATTTTAAGCTTCAGTCAAAACTTTCCTACCTTGAATTTCTTAAGTAGCTAACCCTAAGTTCACCTTCCTATTCGTAAATCAAAATCTTTTCAAATAAGGATTAAGTCTTCCCAGTGCTCCCACTCCTGAACATTGTATTTTTTTAAGTGATCAGAATAGAAAAGCTAGGGCAATGGTAAACTCAATTACTTCCTCCCTAAAATGCTGCTTTACCTTAGCATTCTGTGGCACAGAACTTCCAGAGTCTTCTCACACAAAAGATGGCTGCTTAGGCAGCCTTTTATAGTCATCAGAGTACAGCTTCAACTCACCAACCTGCATTGCCTCCCACATACCCCCAAGAGCTGAGTGGAATAGCATGAACATCAGAATACAAATACTGTCTGTGTCCAATGCTAGAAAAGACATTCTATATCATCAGACTTGACATGTTCCCACAATTTACTATTTTTAGTTCTTATCTGTCGGAGCCGATTAAGGGCCAACTAGAAGAACTCTGGTGGGAAGTGCTAGGAAGTTCTGTTAGAGAGGCCAAACACTGGGGTATTGAGAAATGATAGAGCTTCTAGAAACAGCTGGATTATGTTCCATCTTCAGGCAATATTGATGCATTTGAAGTATATTGAAATACAAGTTTTAAAAAATCCTCAAGGTGAATACAATTTCATAAACCTAAAATTTAGCAAAAGCACACAGCTTCAGGGCCAAAGCAAGCTGTGAAGAATGATCTTGGATGGAATATATATCTATTTTTTTTCCTTTTTGTCATGATGAGATCTTTAGGAATCGTGAGAGTAAGTTAGAATATATAATTGGATAATAACCATCCCAAAAATGTCCCTCAAAGACCTGCAACCGAGACTGTACTACCACCAAGGTCTAAATTCATTTGCAGCAAACACATGTATAAACAAATTTCCCTTGTCACCTGTCAGCTAGCCATGGACTGCTTCCAGCCTCAGCTTCTTATGTTCATGCTTTTTTGTGTTGGAAATAGAGCCATCTGGCAGATTTTCTTTCCATTTGGGCTCCATACCTGCTTTGGTGACCTACTCCGTCTTTTATGTGTTCCGTGTGCAACCTTAGAAGAGACACGCTCTGCGCTGCCCTCTGTTAAAGTCAGTATTATAGAAGAAAGATGTCACTAGAATGCTTTGGGGAAAGAAAGAGTCTTTGCACAGTGTGAGATGACCACAAGTTTTGGACCATTTTGAGCCATTCCATTCACCTCTCCCTCCCATGTGCTCCTTCTAAGAAATGTCTCTGGCTTGTCTGACTTGGCCTTAGGAGTGGAATAAAACTTTAGCAATTCAGTAATTCAATTTCTTTAATACTTCTTTTTTTGGTAATGTGCATGTAGAATACAGAAATAATGTCTAAAAATATATTAGTCTTTAAAGCTATTCATTGGAAAAGATAAAAAACTGCTCCCCCTGCCTCTCTCTCTCCCTCTTTCTCTCCCTCTCTCTCTCTTTCTCTCTCTCTCGTGTGTGTGTGCATGTGTGTGTGTTTTAAAGAATTATTATTAATAACTCCAGCAGGTTTTAATAAACTCTCAAGAAAGAAATACCTGAAAGGCTTAGGCAGAGGTCTATCTCACATCCTGTCTCATGGCCTCCTCACATTCCTCTCCTTGCTTGTTCTGCCTGCCTCCTCTGCCTCCTAGCCCCTAAGTGGCTTATTCATTCAAAACTTCCTCCTTCCTCCACACAGGCCTTAATGGAACCTAACACTTCTCAAGGTCTGCCAGCAGACATGTCACCTATCCAAGTGGTGTCCAAGCTGGGAGTGAGTCAGAGTCTTTCCTGATAACTGGCTGTTAACCATTGATGGTGTGAGGGATCCTTCATCTGCAGCAATGTAAACAAATAGCCTGTTCATATGGATATCTAGAAAGCTACTCTATTGTTTTTAGCACAGAGGTGTTAACAGGTATAGGAAGCAAGTCTTTTACATGCTGCAAGGCATCAGGAAGCACCCTTCCCCTATACAGCACATACACAGGAATATGATCCCATAATAAATATAAAATATCTAATTCAAACATCCCACAACATGTGTTTTTGTGATTGGCGTATACATGTGTATATGTGGAGGGTAAAGGCCAAGGTCAGCCACCTTCTATGCCTTCTCAATGGCTCTCTCTTATTTTTTAATATTGGGTCTCTCCCTGAACCTGGAACTCAACATTTCAGCTATTCTGGCTAGTCAGAGAGCTCACAGCATCTGCCTATCTCTGACTCCCTCCCTGCCCCTGCAGTGCTGGGGTTGCAGATATGAGCCACAGTGCCCAGCTTTTACATGAGTACTTGGAATATGAACTCACATCCCCATGCTTGCACAGCAAGAACTTTTACCACTAAGCCATCTTCCCAGTTCTGCCATTCTTAATAACACAATCCTCTCCCTTTTGAGTTACTATGTAGTAGAGAATAATTGTCACTTTCATAAAAATTTCACTAAAACAACAAATACTGCAAATAGTTGGACAAGAGTCTTCCCACAATAAGGAAACTGTTTAATTTGATCTTTACACCACCATCATCCGTTTCTTGCTAAGAATTGTAACCTTGGGGAGATGTCCTCCACAGGCTCATGTGCTAATTTCTGTCTGGCTTCCAGCAATTGATGCTATTTTGACAAGTCTGAAAACTTAAACGTGGTGACTACTGGGAGGAAGTAGATCATTGGGGATAGGTGACTTTCAAGGTTATATCTGGTCCCCACTTTTATTGAACCTCCACCACACACACCCCACAGGCTCCTGCTTCCATGATGCTCTGCCCAAGGACATGAAGCTCAGCACTATGGATAAGTCTTTAAGCCATGAGCCCGAATAGATCTTTCACCCTCGAAGCTGTTCTCTCAAGCATTAGGTCACAGCGCTACAGAGAGAAGGCTGTACATGTTGACCTGTATCACTCCTGTGAGAAGTCCTGATGGGTAAGGAAGGCCTGTGGGACAGACACCTGTTCTCCTCTTCCTTACATTTGATAGGTTTATATTAATTCTTTTCTTTATTTTGGGTCACTTTTTTTTTTGGTCTCCTTTACTCCTCCACTCTGCAAAAAACAATTTGCCTCTGTTTCCATTTCCACACAGGATTATGGTTATTTTGGTTTTGTACCCTCACTCTCTTTCCATGTGATTCAACAGGGAAGTATTCATGTTTACAACATACATATGCAACTCTCATAATAAAGTTCTGAGAGATAATAACTATTTAATCTTAAGACGATGCCATTACCTAGTATGTCACATAAAATATATTTAAGAAATTACTTTTACTCTCATCTCCCAACTGTGAAAAGTAAACTGGGCTTCTGAATATGGATTCTGCACTTCAGTGTGAACACACGCAGATTTATAGCCTCTAGACTCCCTTAAGATTCTTTAATCAACTAAGAAATCCCTCTACCTCATACATTTCAGCAGAAGTATCATCTCCTGAAAGCAACAATCCTAATGGCACAGGCATTTCTGGCCCTGATCTCTTTCGGGTTCTTTGCTGCCTCTGTTGCCTCCTGTGATTCATAATGAATGCATCCTTGCAATCCAGACCTCTACTCTACCCCACTAAATGCATCTACCACTCATTTTCTCAGAACTCTGCTGGATAGCTGAAGACAATACAGTGAAACCAGATGCTTTATCTGGATCAGTCTATCAATCACCTGTCATGCATTACAAATGTGATACTGCAGTTGTTGATACTAAATTGTCCTAGTTTCTTTCCCTGTTGCTATGGCGAAAGACTCTTGACAAAGCAGCTTCAGGGAGAAAGGATTTATTCCAGCTCACAATTCAAGGCACAGTGCACAGTTCATCGTGGCAGGGAAGTCAAGGCAACCACAGCATGAAGCAGCCACTCAGAGTGCACCCAAAGTCATGAACAAAGAGCGATGAACATATATACTCAGCTTCTTTCTCATTTTATACAGTTCAGGATCCCTGCCCAAGGAATAGCCCTAGCAACAGTTAAGATACATCTTCTCACATCAATTATCCTCAACAAAGTAATCCCTCAGAGGCACACCCAAATACCCTTCTCCAGGTGATTCTAAATACTGTCAAGTTAAAAATCAATGTTAACCATGACACTAACCCTATACTTGGCCTTATTGAAGTGATCTGGGACTAACCTTGTTTATACGTGAAGTGCCTTTTCAAAGGTTATATAAGCCCATGAATACTGGAATAGCTCTTCATTTCTCTCATACTTTGACATAATTTCCCTCAGCTCTTTCAACATGGTGCCTCCTGAAGTCACCTTGATCTCCACTACAATTAGGTTCATATGAATGAAAGAATGTGGTTATGTGCACATATATGTGAATCAATTTTACAGGCCTTCCTTTTGCTGAGGCTCACCATCACAAACCACAAGACAGTAGGCACAAAACCACAATCTGGCTAGTATGAACAATGTTACAGTGAATATAGCAGCACAATTATCTATTCCATATCATAATTTTGATTTTTTTTCATTTTTGCTTATGTGTCCAAATTTGAGATTGCTGGATCAGGTAGAAGTTCTGATTTTCATTTCTGAGGAACATCTACTATGGTTTTGATAATGGGTGCACCATTTCATACTCTTACAATGTGAAAATCATCAAATTTCTCTACTGTTATAAAAGTTTAGTAATGTTTAAAATGGTTGTTTTGTGCAGTATTGGGTGAGGGGCTGCCTATGTTTTGGCATTTTGTATTGTCTGCAGGTGGTGGCTTTATGTAAAAGATGTTTGATAGTTCATGATCTACACGTGGTATCAATAGAGAACTTGAGGAGCTTAGGTATTAATAAAAAAAAATATGAGATGAGCCATTCAGAGTTTCACCATCCAGTATGGCATTTGCCATGATGGTGGTTCCCTCTGCTGAGGTCTGGAAGGGTTTGCACCTATGAGTATGCCTACAGGTCTTCTTTGCTGAGCTGCCACAGCAGGTGTACTACTACACTCTACATCCTCAGTAACATTATCTTCAGATTTTTTTATGTCTTTCTTTATAGGTGTGAGGTGATAGCTTATTGTCAATTTGATGAAGGTTTCCCTGGGTACCAGTGATGTTAAACATCTTACCAAATATCTACTGATCATTTGTATGCTCGAAGGAAATATATGTTCAATTCTTTTGCCTGTGTTTTAATCAAACCGTGCTTAGTTTTACTTTTCTTTTTCTTTATTTTTTTCCTTTGAGTTGTATGTTACTTTAAATATTTCAGAACTTAGCCATTCATCAGACATATAGCTTGCAAATGTTTTCTCTCATATTGTAGATTGACTTTATTTGGGCTGTTTACTTTGATGAGTGGAACTCTGTAGTCTTATGTAGTCCTGCTTTATTTTCCTCTTGATGTCTGGATTTCTGGCATCCTATTCAACCAGTCATTTAAAAGATTTATTTCTGTATTTTCTTTGATGAGTTTTAACATCTCATATCTGATGCTTACATCTTTATTCATGCCTACTGACATTAATAAATGTCTTCATTCTTTTGTATGCAGATGTACAGTTTGCCTAAAACCACTTGTTAAAGATGCCATCCTCTCCCTTTTGTGCTTTCAGCAGCCTTGCTGAGGACCAGGTGACAATAGATTACCCAAATTACAATAGATGGCACTTGAAAATCAATGTCCTCACACCTAAACTGCCACTACTTAAGGACACAATCTCCTCATTTTGTAAAAAGGAGTAAGTTCTACTCATTGAAAATCTGAGATCTAAAACTTTCTAGAGACAAAAGTTTCCATCTTTTTAAATGTATCAGATTTTATGAAAGAAAAGAATAATAAGCACCCGTCTTTACATCTCATCTCCTTCATCCTCAGTAGACGTCCGCATCTTGTCCTTTCGTAGCAATGACAGACGCTCTTTGTCCTTCTTCACTTCGAGACAAGCTGCTGCTGCTTTCATCTCCCAATAGTCACTGACGGGTGGGCACGAGCTTCTGCCTGAGTTCCTGAGATGGAAGGAGAGGATAAAGCATGGATACCCACTGAGCTTACACTAAAAGCACAAGATGTATGTGTGTTTTTTAAAGTCATTTTGGATTGTACAACGAATTAATATAGTGGATGTTTTTAATTCAACACTATTTACATAATTCCCTACACTCGAAGTTGAATCTAATTTTAGAATTTGGGCAACTTAATAAAACAATTATTTTGGACTTCTTGCTGCTCCTGTTTTCATTTCATTACCTAAATTGTGGAAACCGTAATTTAGAAGATTTTGATAGTTTTGGTGTTACATAAAACAAGTCTATAGTTTTCTCCTTGCTCTATTTCCTATGCTCTAAATAAAATTTTCCAAACATCTCAAAAATTGTCCCAGATTTTTCCATTCCTAATTTTAATTTCTATATTTTAAAAATTTGCTACCCAAATTGATTCTTTTATGAAAAAAAAAGAGAATTTTTATTTTTTTTTAATTTAGCTCAAAGTGTTGCCTCTGCTCACTGTCAATATTGTGCACACCATACCTTGAATTTAGATATATGCTCACCTGGCCATCAAAGCAAATAAAGATCCACTTTCCTCATAAGAAACAGAATTCATTTATGAAAGTAATTTCCAGATAAAGAGTAAGAGTACATGGAACAGTGTTGATGTTAGCACGTGTTAGCAATAAGCCTCAGGGTTGCAGAAAATCCCACCAGAAGCTCATCTTGTGGGTATTGTCAGGTTTCTCTTCATAAAGTTTCCATCTGTATCCCACGCCGTCCCATTTAAGTAGTCAGCTTTGCGACGATGGGTGTTTTGACAGTGGGGTGGGGATTAAAATTAGTCTATTTTCATAAGTAAAATAACAACATATATGCAAAGAGATTTTTTTTTTCAATTTGATTTTATTTCCATCATTTTTAAAGCTCATATTAAAGCAAGTGAAATGTGAAGCATGGTTGATGCAACATATAGTCGAACTTACAGTAATTATTCCCTAATTATGCATAAGAGAAACACAAGCCACCTTGATCACAGATGAGGTAACAGATAACAGGAAATAAGGACAGCATGCTTATTCTCCTTCTCCGAAGCCAAACTCAAATGGTGAGACTCGCCTTGATGCCTTTCTATTCACCCTCTCTCACAGCCAGTTTCATCCAGTTTTCTGCACTCATTGCCTCAGCCTCAGGTGAGATCACCACAGGTGATCACAGCTTCTCTGTTACCATGAGGCATGCTTTCCACCTACCCCAGACTAAGGTGAGGGTCACACACCAGAGTAACCATGAGAGCAAGGCCAACGTGGAGCAATGCCTGGAGTTTCCCTCTCCATGTGGTAACTCAAAAATGGCTTGTGAGCTCACTAGGGTTGTGACCACACTGGGAATGCCTCTGCAACAGCCGATGTGAGTTTCTCAAGCTGGGGATTGTCTTAGTCCATTTGAGCTCCTGTAAGAAAACACTGGAAATGGAAGAGCATTTGTCTTACATGTACAAAACCCTCATTTAATCCTAGCATGAGAGAGAAAATGAACAGCAAATATCTGAACACACGAGCAAAGATTTTTTTTTCTCACTGTTCTGAAGGCCATGACGTCTAAGAGCAAGGAACCAGGAAATTGTGTGAACCTGCAGCCTCCAGAGCAGAACACTGTGGATTTAAGTTGGGGGAGGCAGAAGAGCAAGTTAGCCCAATATTATTGCCTAAGGGCCTTGTTCCTCCTCATAAGGGAACGAGCCACCATGTCCTAATCATCTTAAAGCCTGGATACCATCATATCAGCATCACTCGAGTTTTGGAAGAGATAATGTTAACTAACATCTTAGAAGGGGCTGAACAGGAATCAGCAAGACCTCAGGCAGATCCTCAAGGGAGCAGTGGGAAGGACCACTGTGCTGAATACTGACTGCAGGGGCAGTGAGCACAAATAGCTACAGCAGGGGTAGTGGTGGGTACACATGCACATGCCAAGTAAGAAGAGGGACCCTTTGCTGAGGGCAGCAAGGACCCAAGGACATCAGTATAGGAAAGGCTTCTTTCCTAGGACTGTGACATTAAACAAAAGTGATATATGTTGCATGAGGGTACCCAGGCATCCAGATTCAGCAAGAGGAGAAAGGGAAAAGTGGGCAGGGAGGGGGGAAGATATGCCGAAATCCAGAGTATTTTTTCACTCAAAAGGGTTTGAGGAAGTCTGGAAGGGAGTGAGAAAATGAAAGTAGTTACCTGTAGAAAAGTCACTTGCACTCTGCAAAAAGGTGCTCAGCATAAGCTGGGGCCAAGTCAAGATGTTTGCTATCTAAGTTGTGAGGACAAATTTTAAGGGCACTGCACTGAAAGTGGAGAGAATGGAACCAGGAAGGGGACAATGTTCGGCACCTTCCCTGCCAGATGCAGCTCACAGAGGTCAACACAGCACTAGTGGCCAACAGTGTCCACGCCACAGGTCATAAGCAGGTGCTGTACCAGGTCTTAAATTTAAAGAAGGGAAATTACGACAAGGGAAAATTAATAACTATCTTAGCTAAGTTCTATGGCTTAGACACACAGAAATAAAGACACAAGCTTGTTTGTTTTGTTTTGTTTTGTTTTGTTTTGTTTTTCCAAATAGCACTCACATATGAAGAGACTGGAAAGCTGATACACAAGCCTGAGCCCTGTGTGGTAAAACTCAAGGGAAGATAAGAGTAAGTCTTCAACTGGAACACAGCTGAAATTACTGTTTCAATATGATCCTTGTTCTTTTATTAAATGATGAGATTCCTCTAGGATAATTGAGTTTTAAGCGTCCAAGAAGTATTTGTTGAGGGCCCAACTCTGATCAGTTTAACCAAGTAAATATTTCCTAACAGTTGGCTATGTAACAGTCATTGTGCTAAATGCTGGGACTAGCAGGGGTGGGGTGGGTGGGGTGAGCTAGATCTCCAATCTACAATTATATCGCAATGGGACTAAGGGGCAAGGAGAGGAAGGAAAGTTTAAAGAAATTGTGGCTGTTGTGATAGGTGTTAGAAATCAGAAAGTGAAGGTTTCCGTGGAGAGCCCAGAACAGGCTCCATCTGAAATAGTCCCATCCAAGCAAGTGTACTCATTGGTTGTAAGTATGTAAGATGGGAACAAGCTTATTTTTAAAGGCATTAATTCACACATAAAATTATAATGGTGAAGGAACACATAATGTTTTGATAATATATACATTATGCAAATCTCAATCACCTCTCATTGGTTCACTTAGCTCTGAGTGATTAATGTATACTTCATTATCATAGTCTGAAGTAACCCTATTAGGGAGAGGAACCCCAAAACGTCTTGCCCCTAGTTAAATGTAAATTAGTACCCATTAGTTACATTTATAAATTACTATAAATTAAATAAACATTTTAAAATGTATAAACATTATAGACTTCTCCATTTTAGACTTTCCATAGCATATGGTCCCTTGTGACACTGGATCTCTTACTAGTCCTACCTCTCAAGCTTCAGGTTTTACTTTACTTACTTGTTAGTTTGTTTGGTTGATTTGGGTTTTTGACACAGGGTCTAGAATAGCTCATTCAACCTCCAATTTACTATTTAGTTTAAGAAAATCTTAAAGTTATGCTTTTTCCTGCCTCCACCGCCTAAGTGCTTACATCGCAGGTGTGTGGAAGTACATCCAGCTCTTCTATAATTTTTGAGGGGACCCAGATCTCAGCCCACTAGGCAACTACTGT
The DNA here is from genome assembly GCA_026225945.1 of Cricetomys ansorgei. Classification (NCBI taxonomy): domain Eukaryota; kingdom Metazoa; phylum Chordata; class Mammalia; order Rodentia; family Nesomyidae; genus Cricetomys; species Cricetomys ansorgei. Next base: position 23,044 of record JAMJFZ010003965.1, read on the forward strand.
CCAAGGCCCAGTGTCATATTTTATACCATGCCAATCATTATAATACAAGAAACTGTCACTGTAGTATTGAAACAAAAGATCATTGTGCTAAAGAACATAACATTTTGTCCTGTCTATTATGGCAGAGATTGCATGATTTTTAATAGTGAGTTTTAACTACAATATTGTGCTAATATTCAGAATTAATTTTGGGCAAAAATTTTACTAATATTTGAAATCCTAAAATGTAGTAGTACATCTACTGTGGTGGCTCAGCAAGAAGACATGGAGGCATTTTTCATAGGTGTGCCAGACCTCAACAGAGGGGAATACCACCCTGGTCAATGCCGTACTAGATAGTGGACCCCTGAGCTCAGGTGCTTTTATTGCTCCAGAACTCTTTAGGTGTTCTACTGGTAGCACATGCAGGTTATTAGCAATCAAACATGCCTCACATAAATCCAACACTTGCAGACAATACAAAACACCAAGACCTAAGCAGCTCCTCACCCAACACTGAACAAAACAACATTTTAAACACACTTAAAAATAAACTTCTACAACATTAAAATCTAGTAGTGTGAACTTTTAGCCTTATAATTTGGCAACATAATGACTTGCATAATTAGAAAATATAGGAAATGCCTGAGAGCTAATAGCTACTAAAAGTACTAAATTCTACAATGCTATTGATAAACAAGAAATTCTCACTCACAGTATACTTTCACAAGAGAAGATAAATTAACAAACAGGCAGTGATGCTGGCCAGTAAGCTCATGGGGCATTCAGGCATAAGGATGCCAAGTGACATCATCATGTGACAGATTATTGCTATGTGATCCTGACTGGCCTGGAGCTCCCAATGTGGACTGGACTGGCCTCCAATTGGTAGTGATAACAATCTTCCTGCCTCTGCCCCCTACAGGGAAAGTTCTTGTTCTATAGAAGAATTAAACTCAAAAGCACCAGGTTATCCCCAAAGAATAAGAAGCCACAAGAAAAATAAATCCTTAACATTCACTGTGACTTTGAAGGCACAGAATTCTGTCTCTGTATACATTGGAATAGAGGAGACACAGGGATATTGAGGGAAATTTTTACCCAAAGTTTTGTTCTTAGGGTGAATTAGAGAAACACTACATAAAATGCGAGTCGAATTCAATTTTAGTTTATGATGCATTCATCTCCTAAATATTCATTTTCTATAGCTCTGAACGGATACATTTATAATTGATAATATCTTTATATATGTCCCTTCTACCTATATATTTTAACTTATTTATTTGGCTTATAGTCTTAATTTATTTTAATGTGCTTCCCATTGAAATATACTTACATCACTTCCCCCTCCCTTTCCTCTCTACAGCTCCTGCAAGCTGGCTACCCTTAAAACCCTCACCTCCCTTCCACACTCTCAAGTTGATAGCCACTTTTTCTTTGATGATTTATTGTTATGTTTGTGTGTGTATGTGTATTATGGATGTGTAAGCTTGAATAAATATAAATACAACCTTCTGAGTCTCTTTTGTTGTTTGTGTATATATAGTTTCAAGGCTGATCACTCTGAATTGGACAAGCAAGAAGAGGACTCATCTCTGGAAGAGACTAATTCTTGTTCTCAACTGTTATTAGTTGCCTGGAGTTCTTTGTCTAGGGGAAGAACAGCACAAATTTTCCCCCTTCCACCTTAACATGTCCGCTGATATTGCTGTTGTTCTGGTCTTGTTTACACAGTCATTTCTAGGAAAGACTCTTTCACAGCAGACATTCTGGCTCTTATAATCTTCCTGCTCCCTCTTTCAAATTGTTTCCTGAAGCATAGATGCAGGAGATGTTATATAGATGTATCCACTGGTGATGGGCTCCCCAAGATCAGTGGATCTCTGCATTGTCTCAAGTTGTGGTTTGCTGTGATAGTCTCCATTTGCTGTAAAGAGGGCCTCTTTTGATTAGGGGTGGTAGCTACATTTCCCTGTGAATAAGAGGATAATATTTAGGATGTAATATATATTGTATGGCTGGATAATGCTACACCTAAGTGCCAGATGTGTGATATATATATATATATATATATATATATATATATATATATATATATATATATATCCCAGTATTGACAATGCTCCACCAGGCAGGAGAAATCTCCTTTTGAATAATTAGTCAGGGTAGTCTGAGTAACTCCCAAAACAATATAGATTATCAATGTAGCCCCTGGTTGCCTTTCCAGGGTTTGGAGTAGACTCCTATTGCAAAAGGCACTTTACACTTAGGACACAAAGCTCAGATCAATCAAGTTGGATCTGACCTGAAAGCCTCTTTCCTGTAGTCTAGCTTCTATAGTTCCAGAAAATACTATATAAGCTGCCTACAAGGGGGTGCAATTAAGCAGTCCTACCCAGCTGTAGCATATATGAACCATGACAATTAACCGCATGGCAAATATGCATAAAGGTACAATGAACGGCACTCACATAATAATTGCAACCAATAGCTTTGTAATTAGACTTAATGCACTCTTAACAATAGAGAAATCATGCCTGGTACTGGAAACCTAGCCAGTTTCCCAGGCTAGTGAGGCCATTAACTTATATTTTTACCTGGTTTACAATGTGGTAGATTTTCATGTGGCTTTCTTAGACACCCTGCATTTTGGTTAACCCTCTATCCCTGCCACTTTATCTCTACTGCCCCAAATGACATTTCTGTTTGACATCTAAGTTTGCCCACCATGGCTAACTAGCTTTCATAGTGCCAGAAGATGCTATATAGACTTCTGAGGAAAAAAAACATCAACTGTCTTGTCCAGCTGAGAACCCTCTGAACAACAATGCCAAATTGCTAGGTGATGTGTGCCCACTGGTGCAATAGTGACACAACAGTTGTGTGAGTAGTCACCTACTCTGGGCTTGGATTTTTGGCCTGCTCATTTGTAAACTCAGCCAAAAACCCATACTGGGGAGGTCGTGGGCCATGGCGTAGAACTTACTAGTGTTATGGTACCAAATTGCTCTGTGTGTGTGTGTGTGTGTGTGTGTGTGTGTGTGTGTGTGTGTGTGTATCACAGATAAATGCTCCTCTCAGCTCAGAGACACATCTCTTTACACAGGACAGTGCTGAATGCAAAGACTCATGGTTGTTCAAGGGACTGAAAATAAGTGAGTTATGGTTTATGCTCAGCCATAAACAGGACATTTATATTACCCACTCTAAGGCTCAAGCGACATTGCAAAAGAAGGATCAGAAAAATGTAAGGACCATAAGATCAAGAGAAAGGAGACCTGCAAAATGCTATCTTCAGAGCATACCACAGCCATTGCAAAGATGATCTCACTATCTGCAAGGTTGCTCTAACTGGGCTCACACTAGACTAAACTTATCAACAATCAACTTTGGGTTGATGAGGAGCTCCTAGGACCTATCTTTCCTTGTTGAGCTATTGACTACTGATGGATTATTTGGGGTTAGACAGTCATTTTCTTTAGTTATGACCCAGAGGTAAGCACACCAGGAGAGCTCCAAATTCATGGTCTCACAGACAACCTTGTTTAAAACCAGGGGGTCACAAAAGCAGACATAAATGTGAGAAAGGGGCTTGTAGGTTAGAGGGGAGCCTGTCAGGCATGGGAGGGAGAAAAGAAAAGGTAAGAGGTGTGAGTGACTGTATCATATACATACATGAAATTATCAAAGAACAAATTTAATGAATGATATTTTTTAAAAAATAATATAATTGTATCTATTGGTTATAATTTTAATACAATATTAAGTGGCTGTATTTTTTTAGCCTAGAGATGTTACATTGAAATCTCATTATTTTTAATTGAAGTTTGTCTTCATTATTTTTGTATTGCTGTAATAAGACAAAATGAGCAAAGCAACCTATAGAAGAGTACATTTAGTGGGGATCTTAGAGATTTGGAGAGTTAATCTATGATTATTATAGAGAATAGCATAGCAGCAAGCAGGCAGGCATGGCACTGAAGCTGTAGTTGAGAGCTTACACTTTGAACCACAAACAAATGGCAGACAGAACTAACTGGGAATGGCATACTGCCTCCACCAAAGCTACACCTTCTAATCCTTCCCAAACAGTTCTTCCAACTGGGGACTAACTCTTCAAATGTATGCAAATATATTAGCCCATAGGGCCATTATCATTCAAACCACTACAGAGTAGGACATCTGGGATAAAGGATAAGCTACTATATCAAAGGATAACCAAAGTACAATGGTCTAGTGAAAGTGGGGACTTATCTCTTATTTGTGTAGTAAATGAAACAAACACAACCACATATAGCTACTCCAGCCCAGCCCATAGGGTGGCCCTCCACCCTCACTGATTCTCATATACCTTTAATTCATACTTCACTGGTAGCAGCTTATATGAGCATGCACACTAATGGGGTGTAATATATGTCGCCTCTTGTTGGACAAACAGGCCCATAGCTGTTTGGGCCAATTTACTTATTACATTAGAATTTTAAGTTCCCCTTCTCCACCATTATCTGGTGTTCCACCTATATAATGTCATAGGATATAAAGTTAATGATGTGGTCATAACTGTTTATTCCATGTATAATCTGTGAATACTTAACTATGTCTGCAGCAAAGCATATAAAGAGATCAATGCCCAAATTTTATCACAGACTCTCTGTATAAAACATTTTACAACTTTGTCGTGAATCTTTTAACTTAATTATAAAAGTATTAATTACTAGCTAGAATAACAGTTATGTATATTCTATTCAGCAAGGGAAGAGATAGATCAAGGAATATTAAAGTCATACGTAGATAATAAATCTTAGACTTGATTTCAAAATGAGATCTGTAACCTAATTTATAGAGACCAAACTAATAACATTAAGGTTACACATACTTAAGAGAAATTGCCCAAATTAAACAGCTAAAATTAACATCTCGTATCTTTTCCCTGATTACTTTTGGTGGTAGATTTTATTTGATTAGATTAGTTGGGGAATTTGAGATTTCGGAAATTTCTTGACTGGTTATTTTTATCTTTGGAGGATTTGGAAGACTAATAAATGGGACAAAAATTAGACCATATGAGTCACTGACGGGAATGAAATTGAGTTTTTAATCATTGATGAAACACCAAACTGTAACAGTCACTGTAAAGCCCGTTTTATTTCATCAACTGTGTCTGGTATGTGTCCTTATCAGCCTACAGCATAAACTCAATGTCAGAACTTTTCCCATGTTTGCTCTAAAGGACCCTGAAAACTTTTCAAACTTGAGGACACCAGGCTGGCTAGACGACAGTGACTCCATTGGTAAAGAAGCTTTCTAATGTGAGTTTGATTCCCAGGATCCACATGACGGAAGGAGAGAACTTACTCCCACAAGCTGTTATCTGGCCTCCACATGAACTTCCAAACACATACACACTGCAGTAAACAAACAAAACAATAAATGTAATAAAAATTTGAGGATCATCAAGATTGTTCAGTGGGTAAGGACAATTGCTGCCAAGTCTTGCAACCTAAGTTGGATCTCCAGAATCCACATAGTAGAAAGAAAAAGACACTTACTGAAAGTTGTCCTCTGACTTCCACCCACACACCATGGTGCACATGGACGCATGCATGCAAGGACCCACAAATAAATAAATGAAAATTAAAATTGTCCAGCATACACAAAACCCTGGGTTTGATGCCTAGCACCACATAAACCAGATAGGACAATATATGTTTATAATTCAATACTTGCATGGTGGATATAGAAGGATCAGAAGTTTAAAGGTCATAGTAAGTGCAGGCCTGTCTGGACTATATAAGTCTTGCCTTTAAAAATATGGGGTGTATATGATGAGATAGCTCAGCAAGTAAAAAACACATGCCATTCAAGCCAGACAACCTAAGTTTGATCCCTGGAGCCTATGTAAAAGGTGGAAGGAGAGAAACAACTCCACAAAGTTATATTTTGACATCCATACATGTACCATGCCTTTGTGTACATACCATACAAGCAATAATAATACTTTTAATCAAAGATCCCAAAAGATTTTGTTTATACGAATTCTGCCTTTCAACACCTATCTATGAGAAAGTAAAATCAAGAGTTTTAAAATGCTTACTTTAATATTTATCATTAAATTTTTATTTGAGAGACTGAAAAGATGGCTCAGTGGTGAAGACTATGTTTTCCCGAGTGTTTTTTCCAGTACCACACAGGGCAGCCCACAGCTGCCTGTAACACCATATCCAAGGGTCCCAATGCCCTATCCTGGCCTCTATAGGCACAGCATCCCTGTGCAAGTACCCACACAAAGGCACACACAAGTACCCACACAAAGGCACACACATATACACGTAATGCTTACATTGTTAATAAAAAATTTTAAATCATATTTAACATAATTATATGTCACATGAAATAGCATTAATACATGTTTGTTTAAAGTAACAATAAATATATATTGTTCTGAAACAGAAACAAATGTGTAAAAATAGTATTCTAATTTGATTTTAATGTCTGGCTTAGCAGAAGGCATTTGGCCTTCAGTAATTCACCCTGCTGTGTTATTCTATTTTTCTGGAGGGATATGAAGAAAGTACAGCCCAAAGAAAATGGTTAAACGGAAAAGAGAAAATTGTGATAATACTTCCCTGCATGTTCCCTGGTTTTGGACTTAGGGTTTCTGCCTGTCTCTTCAATAGTATCTGTGCATTCCATAACCAGGAAAGAGAGTTCTGAGTCTTCAGTAAGGGATAACTACAAGACTTAACCCTGCCAGGACTCTGAGCTTTAAGAGGGGTTTTTAAATCATATCAGGATTACGATACCCTGAGACTATTTTGAAACAAAAGAAAATGCCTAAAAAGCAAACTTTAGAACCAAATAAAGGAAATGGAGGAAGAGGTACAAAAAGGTAATGAGTGAAGTCAACTGAAGACAAGTGGTAATTAAGGATAAAGGAGAATGACCATCTGTCTGAGCTAGCTCAGATTTTGTCTGTGTGACACAGCCAGAGCCACTTGGAAAGAAGGAACCTCAATTAAGAAAGTTTCTCCATATTGGGAAGTCAGAACCAAAGTACCAGGAATTACAGTTGTTATATGAAGGCTGCATCATTCAGATGAGAGGAGCTGATGTCCTCAGGTGGCAGAAGGGAAGACAGAACAGATGAGCCCCGGAGTCGAGCCCCTTAGGAAGATACCAGACTTGCTCAGGAGGCAACAGCCTCATGACCTCACCTTCTCTTTAAGACCATCACGCTGCTAGCACCTATGCTTTTGGGGGAACACATTCAAAACACAGCACAGTTTTATATCGGACAGTTGGTAGACATTCACATTCATTCAACAGGAAAGAGTAGATCACAGTAACAGCACTTTAAAGATGGAGAAAGAAGACCATAATAGGCCAACACTGGGTTACTTGTGACATTTGGAAGACCTGGAGGGTTCATAAGCCTTTGTCAGAGTTTGAGTTTGTGTATTGTATATTGTGTATTGGAAGCTAATAAGCATCATATACATGCATAAATAATAGACTTAAAGCCAAAGTATTACAAAACAAAAGTAACTCTGTGTTACAAAAAAACGAACAAAACATCCAAACAAACCAGGTGATGTAAAGGGGAAAACAAAAAATGAGGAGAGTATTCCAACTGAGGAGAGCGGAGAGAGGTCAATACAGAAGTAGACGGGTAGAGAAGGGGCAAATCAAGCCGGAGTTGCTTGATAAAGCCTCAAGGAATCATATTATTCTATAATTACCTAAAATTAATAAACATATTTTAGGATATACATATCCATACATGTGTGCACACCCACATGCACATGAATACATATACACTCATAATACACCACAACCACCCATACATGCACCCATGTGTGTGCATGCATCCATAAACACACAAATTAAATGAAATTACCAATGTCTATGCCCTAGAATCATCAGAAAAAACCTAATGAACTAGGTTTCAAAGAGCCTTGTCACTCCATTAAGTCACACCTGTAGCATCTCTAATGGACAGCACTGGCATTTGCAGTAAGGACCCTCTGGATCTGCTGTTATTAGCAACACAAGCTGTGTGTTCTCTTTCTCTTCTCCAGCATTAATTTCCACTCTCTCCAACTGGGCTTTTGCAGCCCTCATTTGCACTGTTCAGACATTTCAGTGTTTACTGCAGTATCTACACTCTAGTAAGTGCATGGCTATGTTAGTACCTCTCCGTAGGCCACAACAGTCTTAAAAACATTCCAGTTACCAGCCTGGCAAGCCTGTGCTGAGCCCCTAAGCCTTGTTCAAACATTAGGATTGTTTTTTGCTTGTTTGTTTGTTTGTTTTTATTTTGTTTTGTTTTTAGCTTTGCAAGTTATCAATTTGAGTTGAAATCCAGAATGTATTTGGGGAAACAATCAATCTCATTTTAAAATTTGTCCAAAGTGTGAAGATCTGGACTGTGATATTACACTGTAATCCATACAGAGCTATGCTCTTGGCAAAGAATGATGCCATACGGAAGAAACGTTTAGTAGTTGAACAATGTTTATTGTTCAGTGTTTATTGTTAATGATCCATTTCCAGTTCTGTTCTGTTTTTCTTTACTGTGACCTAAGTAAGTCTCTGTCTGCAGGAGCAACATAAGTCCAAGCTCCCAAAACCCAAATTAAGAATGCCCTAACTTTGCTTTCCTCTTTGCTTTCTGGAATCCTTCTCACCTCTATTTTCAGAGAAGCTGCCTTTGCTTCCCACAGCACAGCTTCTTGCCACAAAGGAAGTTCATCTGCCCTAGCTATTAACTGCCAGACTAAATCCATCAGCCTCTCTGAGCTTTTGCAATGCTTTGTTTCCTCAACTCACACTGAGACCTGCACCAACTTGTAGAAACTGCTGTTTCCCAGGGGAGGGTAACCTAATTCCATGTTGAAGTTCTGGCTGCTTGGTGCTCTATATTTCTAACACTTACATTCCTCCTTTAAAGCCATCGGTTCTTTGTATTGTTGAGAAGATGAGGAAGCACAGGGCACTCTACACCCCTTGCACATTGATGCAATTTTGATTGCCTTTGTTTTTGTTTTTGTTTTCTTTTCTGTCCTTGGGACAAATGTTTGGACACAGAGATCTCTTTTTCTTTTCTTTTCTTTTTCTTTTCTTTTCTTTTTTTTTAACATCTTAAAGTCTTTTCAACACATTCTGCTATCAATCACCAACGCAGTATTTAAAGTAACCTATCACTGGTAAGATTAGCAGAGCAAAGATGTTCTGGGCTAGAGTAAAGTTCCCTAACTGTAACTGGGAAAATGCAAGTCAACGGCCATGCATCTGTGACATGTCTGTATTATTTAGCTCAGGACTTCCTGAGGCAGGGCAAACACCAAGCACTGTCAGTGTCCCCACCACCGAATTCTCATCCAATATGTGTATAATGCAGGCTTGTGAGTAGCGATTCCTGATTCTGTGCCTCCATACCAAGCATAGTTATTTTTTTTCTAACTGCAGTTAGAATTCATATGCCTACCATCCAACCACACCATCTCAGAAAAGAAAACGTCTCTATCTAAAAGTCAGTTCTAGAGCTGGAGAGACAGTTCAGCAGTTTAGAGGACCTGGGTTCATTTCCCAGCATCCACATTGTGGCTAATAGTGATCTGTAATTCCAGTCCCAGGGGATTCGAAATGTTCTTCTGGCCTTCATAGACAATAGGCTGGCACATGGTCTACAGAAATACATGCAGGCAAGACATCCATATACATAAAATAAAATAATAATAATTTTAAAATATTTAAGAAATATGATTTTAAAAATATAAGTCAATTCTAGGGTTTTAATAGAACCCTAAGAGTTTTTAAATGTTCTGCCTAGATTATAAGAAGATTTAATAAAACCACAAAGTATAATGTAAATTATTTCTGTAATCTAACATTACTGCTAAAAAGACAGAAGAGGAATATTTAATGACAATAAAAGGTTCAATTATTTCCATTTTATCTCTTTTTAAAATGAGTGTTCTTTTTCATCAGATATCTGCAATTTAGTACTAACTTGCTCCTCAAATAGTGTCAATTATAATACTTTAACCAAAATTATATAATACACTAAGATTTATTTAATGATATTATAAATGTAATAATCCCAAATATAACTAATTGCTGTTATGTCTTTATAGTTAATACAGTTATTATTAAGGGCATCCGGAGAGAGAAAAATAGATATAAATAGGTAGATGATAGACAGATATTCTGTGTTTATAGCAGATAGTCTGTACAAATTAATTGCTTCCTCTTCAAAATCAAAAGCCCTCATAGAAATAAACTTTACATATAATTCTGCCTCTGCCCTTGGAGGTTTCATAAGTGCAAATGATTATTTGTATTAAAAAATATAATCTACTGACTTTTACTGTGGGTTTATGTAGGCTGTGCCAACCAATTGCACACATATTTCATTAGGAGAAATTTTGTTCCTTCTCTTCATGCACCTTAAACTCAAAAATAAAGATTAAATTTATTTTTCAAATTGAAATATATACAGCACACTAAATATGTCTCTCACATCTAGCAGGAAGGATGGGACAACAATTTGATGATGGTAGATAAGAACAGAACCTCCAAAGAGATCAACATGAGATCTGTAACCAGGATCCGCTAGATGGTGTGTGTGCAATTATAGCTAACACTAACCAGAACGTGAGTACTTACACAATGAAAATGGGCTCCTTTGTTTAGTTTGCCAGCATATCATCAGCTGTTACAAGTATATATGAAGTAATGAGAAGAGAGATTCTACTGTAAAATAAGAGCAACATTGCCGAAGTGATATCATCCACAGTCACTTAGATATTTTGTTCATACTGCCCTGGAACACTCACTTGACCCTAGGCCAGTCTGTTGACCCCATCTGAAATACTTCAGTGGCTGCTGACCATATTCATTTACATCTTAAGATTTATTAGACAGTAAATAATATAACATACATATTTTATGTTATAGTAACTATACTATGTAATAAGTATCTATATAGAAATCTAAATATCTGGCCTAGGCTACATGAGACCTTGTCTCAAAAGAAAAATTAATTACTTGAATAATTAAAATCAAAATGAGTGATAAAAATTTTACTTACACCCCACAAATTCATTAAACCTATCGAGATAGTATCATGGTATTGTTAAATTCCCCACTATATGCAAGATATGTTAATCACATTGATAATATGCTCTGTGAGTTGAAAAGAATAATTTCTATCTAACAACGACCAAAAATGAGATATAACAAATTTAAATATGTTCAAGTTTCAGAGCAAAGAATTCCAGCTGAGATTAGAGTCCTACCTCATCCTTGGAGTACTAGGTTTTACACAGTTCTCAGGTACACATGCACATCCAATTGTTTCTTTTCACCATCTTAAAATCTCAGAATGGTATATTAAACTAAATATGATAATTACTGCTATGGCTATGGCATGTATAGCCACAAGTTACATACACTGATGGCTATTGGAGACTTTTATTTCTAGCAATGTTTATAATAACGGTTTTGTACATTGGTGGGGGAAAGGCTGCCTAAGCCTTGGCAGTTTGTATTATCTGCAGGTGTTGGCTTTATGTAAATCTGCGATTAAGATGTTTGCTTCCTCATGATCTCCACCTGATCACTGCTCTCTGGCAGAGCCATTGTGGAAGAGCAAAGTTGCTGTGAAGGAATTCTTGTAGTTAGTCTCCCACAGGCTCAGGCAACAAGGAGAGAACACTTCCCTTAGACCTCGAGTGCCCTCATCATAAAGGTGACATAGCGTGGCTGTTAAAGGGTTGTGAGATCCTCGTGGGCCTTGAGCTCCCTGTCTCTAAAGGTGGCATAGCTCAACTACTTAAGGATTGTGAGATGAGGCTAGCTACAGGTTTCCTTCATTATGCAAATAGGCCTTCAGATGAGGGGACAGAGTTTTTGTATCAATAGAATACCTGAAGGGCTTCTGTATGAATAAAAATACTTGAGATCAGATGATGGCACTTCCACTGTCCCATAAGACACTTGCCACGACTGACAGTCACCTCTGCTGCATCTGGAAGATTTGAATCTATGAAAGTCTTCTTGTCTTCTTTGTAGACATACACAGTAGACATCAACTACCATGGCTTTTTGAGAGTTTCTGCTAAATTGCATATATATATATATATATATATATATATATATATATATATGATAAAAAATTATGACCATCAAAAGCAACTCAGGAAAGAACAGTTTTCTTTTGCTTACACCTTCAGGTAATAGTTTACTACTGAAGAAACTCAGGGCAGGAACTCAAGCAGAGAAACCTGGAGGCAGGAACTTGAACCAGAGACCATGGAGAACTGCTGCTTACTGGCTTGTTCCCCAGAATGTTCGGTTTGCTTTCTGATACAACCCAGGACCACCTGTCCCAGGGTGACACCCCCAGAATAAGCATGACACTCCGATACCAATAATAAATTAAGAAAAATTTCCCACAGAATTGTCCACAGGCCAATCTGATGGAAGGGAGGCAATTCTTCAACTGAGGTCCCTTCTTCCCAGATACATGTAATTTTGTGTCAAGTCAGAACAAACAAACCAGCAGAGTACTACAATCCAATGTTTGCCAGCACCTGCAAGAACTCCACTCTTCACAGTGAAATTTTAGTTAATGCAGGGTTTCTTTATGCTAAGTAAATTCCCTTTAAATTGTTTCCATTGATCCCAAACCATCTTTCAGATCCCCAAGCCATACTTTTCTATTCATTTCCTATATTTGAAAAACAGGCCTTACTGTTCAATATAGGATAATTAATATGACCCTCCAGTTTATATATAAAATGTCAGTCAATGAAAGTCTATGCATTTTGAAAGAAAAAAATATCCTTGGAAATAATGGCAAGACACAGCTGATAGGACTCCACAACTGCAATTGACAGTGAAGTGTCACGTTCTTGCTGAAACTGACAACTCTAATAGAGCTTGGTAAGCTGAGAAACGCCTTGCAAATGCTAGGGAAGGAAGAGCTTCTCCCCTGGGAAGTGATGGAAAGTACAGCCTTATAATAATCACATTGTGAAGGGAGAGTTGCCATGGGACTTCAGGGGCATTATTACAGCTGTGGGCAGACTCACTCTTCTGGCTCACAAACTATTCATTAGCACTTCACGTAAATGCTGAGCTTTCTTGAAACTGGAAGGCCCTTACTCTGCCCATTTATTTTCAAGTAATTCCAGAAGGAGAATCGTATTTGAAGTTTTCAGGGATGAGTAAGAGAGCTTGCAGGAGCATCAGCAAGTGCTCTTCAGCCTGGAGCCTTTATACCTTCAGATCTAGCACTGTCTAACTCTCCTGCACTTTCATCTTCAGCGGTAAATAATTAGTTATCTTACATAGGCAAGTAAATGATTGTATTGAAAACTCAATTACTTTGCTCAAGTGGGATTATCTCCCAAGGTAATGGTGCATTACCACAAAAACTCTGTAGTCCAACCAAGCTTATTATGAGAAAATATATTTATTCCATTAACAAGATTTTGTGAATCTGAAGACATGATGTTCACTGCGATTATATCTCTATTTCTCGTGATGGCAAAATACATTTCTAATGTTCATTGCTTTTCTGCAAGAAATTATCTATGTACCTTAGTGAAGCATGGGGTGGGGTTGCTACCATTACAAAAACTTAAGAATTTACAGTAGATTACTTCTAAGATCTATAACAGGGCTAGTTTCAATACCTGCCCCATTGCCTTGTTTACATTAAACTAGCCCACAAAAAGCTCAGTATGCCAAATGCCTGATATTGTAGCTCTTCTAACATTTTCGTAATATAATATGAAGCAATATTCCATTTTGCTCTCTTATTAATATTTGACAGTGAGCCCTAGGTTAGTGACACCTGTTCTTAAATGACCATTTTCATAAACAATGGCTCTGTCTTTGCTCAGCCAGTCCACTAGGGCACCTGTGAAAGAAGGATTGTTGTCATGACAACAGAGGTGTCCAAAAATGAGAGAGACGAAGCTTTTGTGTGACTTCAAGCAGATGCATTGTGTTATTCCTTCAAGTTGTTTTTCGAATTAGGTCTCACGACCCATTTCAGGAAAGGAGAGAAAGAAGCGAGGGAGTTTCTAGATAGTTTTCTCTCATACGTTAATTGCTCCAGGAAAGACTCCAGAACAAGATAAATAAGTCAAGTCAAATTCAGTTTTTGTTAAATTATCCTATTTAGCATAGCCCAAATATTAAAAAAAAAAAGTAGTATGACAATGGATGTATTTATTTAAAACAAATCAACTCTGATAACCAAGACATTGTCCAAATTTGTGTGGCATTAAGAATGATTGTTTTCTATATGTGCTGTGCTATCTGACAGTACCTGTTACCCTTAAATTAGAGCCAGCATGGGTGTCAGGATGTGCTAACACAGAGGGCTCCCAGAGCTCAGAGGCAATTCCCCCACTATGGATTTGGAGCATCTTACCCCACAGTTGGTTTCTACCCATGCTGCCTCTCAGATCCCAAAGGATTCCATAGCCTTTGATGAAAAACAGAAAAAAAAAAGTCAAGGCCAGAGCCTTCATAGAAATGACAACTAGATGTCTGTGTGAATGTGGAGTTGTGAAGATATAAAATAAGAATAAAAGAAGCAGCCATGGATAGGCAAACGATCAGAGGCAGAAGTGACAGATGAATAGAGAAACCTGTATGAACTCTGAGGAGCAGTGTTTGCCAGACTTGTAATTTGCTCTGTACAGAATAAACAGAGCAACATGTATTAGACTAAGTAACAGAATTTGGCGAAAATATGCTAACTAAAAGAAGCTGCAAAGGTTCTACAACTCAAAGCTGTAACAGAATGTAAGTAATGTTACCCATATATAAAACCTCCAAATCCCAAAACCAAAGTTGCAGTTGTCACCATAGGGGCTGAAGATAAAGCTCAGTGGAACAGCATGTCTTAGCATGCAGCAGCTTGAGTCTAAATCCTTAGCACACATGAAAACAAAAAAAGAACTACTTCTCTGATGAGCTGTAGAATGTCAGCCGTTGTGCAGGCACCTTTGAAAAGCTGTGTGTGACTACCTTGTATTTTGGAGGCAACTTTATGATCACAGACGAACTAAGCAGAAATTAGAGCATTCCAGTTCATCCTCTTCGATAGCATATGTAGTCCTCCACACTGCCACACCCCCACCATTCTCCCCAAAGTTCTATTTTACATTGCAATAGTCTTTGTATGGTACATTCTACAGACTTGCACAAATGAATAATGAATGTTTCTGCCATTCCAGGATCACAAAGAAAAATTTCAGTGTCCTAAAAACCATGATGTTCTCTTCCTATTTATCCTGGGAAAGCTCTCACTCCTGGCAGCCATTGTTTTTTGTTGTTGTTTGTTGTTTGTTTTGCCTTTTCTAGAACACAATGTGATTGGAATCATGCAGCTTTTTCCAAGTAGCTTCTTCCACTTATCACTATCCCTCTTAAGTTTCTCCTATGCCTCTCCATAGCTCGTTGGAGCGATTCTTTTTAATTCCGGATCTTACATTGCTTAGTTGGATCACAGTTCACTCGTTCATTGAGGTATTGACATCATTTGTCTTCTCTCATCGTGGGTCAGGGACTCTGAACGTTTACAGATGTATGACACTCAAGATCCCATTCTAAGTCCAAACAAGGCAAATAGAAATCTATAACCTTGCACCTGTGAAGAACCTCCTAGGAGTATTTCCCATTCCTAGGAAGAAAAAGATAGATGCACAGAACAGCTGGAGCCTGCCTATGTAGCTGATCTAAAGAGTCCTAGAATCTGAGGGATGAGCTGCAACATACACCAAGAGCATGTAAGGAGACCACCATGTGCTCAACATCAATGTCCTCAAATTCATATGTTGAATCCTGATACCCAATGTGATGATATTAGAGATGATGTCAATGGAAGTGATTAAATCATGAAGACTTCTCCTCATGAATGGAATACATGTCCTTATAAATGAGGCTTCTTGGTGGTTTCTGTCTCCTTCCTCTCTGTGAAGACACAGCAACCATACAGGGCCCCTGAAGCAGGAAGCGAGTCCCTAGCAGACACCAAAACTGCCAACACCTTGACTTAGGTCTTCCCATCACCAAGAGCTCTGAGACATAAAGTTCTGTTTATAAACAGAACTCAGCTTTGTGAAAGCAGCACAAATGGATCAAGGAGACAAACCACAAGGGAAGTCAGAGTGACATTATCCAGGTACAAAACAAAATGCAATTTAACAAGAAGGACTCAGGATGAGTAATAGAGGGATTCCATTGTGCAAAGTCCCTGAGGAGCCATTGAGACCCTTAATTCCAGTAGGATATAGCGGCTGCTGGGCACTAGAGTATGTGTCCCTTACGTCTTATGAGAATGTTTGGACCTATTTCATAAACACAACACACAGAGTGGATAAAAGGTCATTGATCATAAAGTGAAACAGCTGTTTTTCGGTACAGCCTGGAAACACATCATTGCATTCATAAGGTAGCATAGAGCAACTCTCTGACACATTAGAAGATGAAAGGAAAATAGATTTGTCTCTTCCTTCCTTCTGATACACACAGCTTTGAATCAGCTCAGAAATGCAGTAAAAAATTATAGGACACGGTAGAGAGTGCAGAAGCCAGTCAGTGCACACGGAAGACTGAGGCTGTGGAATGTGGCTGAGATACTTGTTCTGGGGATTTTTTCTCTACAATTTTCCTCCTGGTTTATCTCAAGGAAAATGTTAGTACAAAGACTGTTACCTAGGAGCTGGCATTACTGCAGTCCTTGATTGGGGCAGCCTAAGGTTACAGATGCTTCATCTAGAACATCTTCCAAGAAACCAAATGGAGACCAGAGGAAAGAGAGGCTAAGGAAGCATTTAGTGAAGCCAGCAGATAGCCTTACAAGAGGGCTAGGCAGGTGAACTGGGAAATGAACAAAGAAACAGTCAGTTCCAGGTCTTGTCTGTTGAACTTTTTATTGTAGTGAAAATTGTGTTTCGACCAAGATGGCACGAGCCTTGAGGGCAAAAACTACACTGCTCCTCCACCAGCCAATCAAGAAAGAAATAATTCACAACCTTCCATCACTGTTGGTTTCAACTTTGTAGTCAGTTAAAGGATGTTCTGCAGGGACCAGAACTCATAATGGGTGTTTGAAACAGAAGAAAGCCAACCATATTTATTTTTAAATTTTGTTAGCATTGTTCTAGAAAGGAAAGAGAATTTCCCTTTACAGTTCCTGATAGTTTTGATCCACAAAGGAAATGTTCATTCTATTTACTATCATCAGTTTAGCCTTTAGCTTTATGACTGGTTTGGGCCACAAGTGTCTCTTTTGGTATATTTTAAATTAAGAAGCTTGGGGGATGGGGGTTCTTACTGAAATCCTAGTGTTAAAGCCTTAAGCTGTCTCTTTAAGGATACGCCTCTTCTCCCAATGCTCTAACAACTTTCCAAAGCATGTCTAATATTGTAACTTTTCTGGAAGTTTTGGGGCACCATGGGCTTACATGATAGCAGTGAACCTAACATTGAACAGTCCACTTCTTTTCTGTCAGGTTTCATTATATTTTTTATTAATTATTTGAGAATTTCATACAATGTATCCCAATCATACCCACTTTCTATTCCTCCCAGCTCCATCCTCTTAAAAAAAACAAGTCCATTCTAAGTTGCTGTATCCTCATTGGAGCATGTTCAGACTCATTGAGTAGACCCTTTAAGAAAACTGACTCCTATTCCCCACACCCACTAGAAGGCATCAACTGTGAAGATCTACAACCCAGCATTTCTATCACAATTTTCATTTTTTGCGGGGATGGCGAAGAAACCCTTAGTGTCTCTCAATCTCAGCCATGAATCTGCAGTCCTTGATACCACTGCCGCAGACGCTCTCCTGCCCATAGCTGAAGGTCTCAGAATGGACCTTGGACACCAACATGGTTTTCAGTGGCAACATGGGTCATAGACATCCACATGGACTCTGGAAGGAGCACTGTCATGGACATCAACATGGTTTTGGGTGGCAGCCTGGATCACAGACATCAGCTGGGACTGGCAGGAGCCTGGATCACTAATACCAGCATGGTTTCCTGAGGCAGGACAGATCGCAGATATCAAGATGGTCTACACTGGCAGCACAGATCACCGATACCAACATGGATTTTGATGGTGGTGGCTCAGATCACAGGTAATGACATGGTTTCCAGTGGCAGCCCGGGTCACAGACAGTAGCCAGGATCATGAACATCAACAGTCTCTGGTGCTGACACAGATCATAGGCATCAACATGGTTTCCAGCCACAGCACTGATCATGGACATCAACATGGCCCCCAGTGTAGCAGGAACCACAGACATCAACGTGTTCTCTGCATGTGGCACAATCGTGGGCATCAAAATAGCTTCCAGAGGTAACACAGACCACAGATATGGACATGGTTTCTGGTGGTAGTATGATTCACAAACGTCTTTCAAGGAGACTCCATCCAGAAAAATGAAACACTCTTTAGCGGGATACCCTCTTGTTCATAATCAGGATGACCCCGTGTTTTTGCAGCCTGTTTTGGGGCAGGACCTGCTCTAGCTCCAGACTGAAACATTCAACTCTACCCTCATCACCATCTGTCCTGCTACCTCGGCCTTTATGCTTACAGCCCATGCTCTCCCCAACCCCATCAGGGTGAGATGCGAGCAGCAGCACCAGCCTGGCAGGTGGTAAAGGGGCAAGGCGAGTCTGGTGGTGGTCCCAGGACTGATCCCTTGTCTGCCTTGGGTGTGCTCCCATACCTGCCACGGCCTCCTGTTATTTGTCTCTTAGCGGCTCTTGCCATTATTCCACTGCCTGCTGAGTCCCCAGCTCCTTGTCTTTCTTCCACATGTACTATTCTCTAAGTGGCAGCCCCAGTCTGGCAGGTATCAAAACAGTAGCCCCAGCCCTAGCCCTAGTCCCAGGACTAGCCCCACTCCGCGATGCCGAGCTTCTTTGTCTGCCTTCTTATTTGCATTATTGATGAGCTGGGACAGCATTCCTATTATCTCTTACCACCATGACTCTAGCTCCACCCCTGTGCATACCCTCAGCTTTATTCCGTCATTTTTCTTCTTTCACCTCACGGTCATTGGATTTTCCATATCTGTTGCCTTTCCACCACCTTTATTTCTTAGTTTTCCCCACTGGACTTGATGGCAGACAGCTTCTCTAGGTCCACGATCTCACGAGGAGGTGGAGACAACTGTAGTGGGGACGATGGGGGCAGTGGGGTCGGTGGGGGCTGTGGTGGCTGTGGCCAGAGCCCTATCAGACTCTGCCTACTGTCCCACCATCCTGAGTCTCCTCTCAAACAATCTATTTCTTAAAAGTCCTTTAACATCCCCGAACTGCTCAAAATGTCATTGTCTCCAGCCACCTGTCTACTAGAATATCACACAGGTGAGATTTTTATCTGTTTACCCATGCATTTCTGGTCAATAGAACTGTGCCTTGCCCGTTTTAGGGGACCACTAGGTATTTGTGCACTGAGGCAACAAGCCTCCAGAATCTTCCTTATACCTCGCAGTTCCTCTGGCTTCTAGATTCCTTTCCAGGATTTGTAAGCATATAAAGAACAATTTAGGATTCTCCTTCCTACTCTTCTTCAGAGAGGCCTTTCTATACTCAAAGATCCATTAATATTGTCTGATGAAGACCCTCCTTTGCCCTGGCTTCACATTAGGGAAAAGCTGAGAGAGACTAGGGTTTTCAGGCTTCTGTTTCCTTTAAGGTTCTGCCAAATGTTACCTTTCACTCAACTGGTAACAGAATTCAGAAGTATGTTTGTCTATTTAAAATAGTTGGGAAGGGCCAATACATAACTTACAGAAATTATGCTTCCCACTTTTACAACCATGAGATAATTTCATGGAAAATATTCACCTACTGCCTCAAAACTCATCAAAAATATTTTACTTTTACATTAAATTTTTTAGAAATCATACTGCCTTCTCCTATTATAAAATAACACAATTTAGTACTTAGACTTCATAGCGTCTTGTATTCTCTTCTGAACATATATGTATGTAGACTCTAGGAGACTATATCGATATACATTGCTAATTATCTTACATATATAGTATGTATATATTATAATACATCTTACATAAGTACATATAAACAACTAAGCCAATTTTAATCCTTTAAATTTAAATTTTTCCTCAAGGTCCCCTTTAATACATTTTTCTATATATGGTTGAAATACGACCATATATAATGACTTATATGCTATGATTCTACCAACTGAAAAATATTTATACATTATAATCATGATATAAATAATGTGATCAAAATATGTAAAAAAAAAAATGAGACAGGTTTTCAAAAGTAATTTGACTTTGCTATAAAAAAAGGGAAGTACCAGATCTGGACAGAGACAACTTAGGCAGTAGAAGTGGCTATCTGCAGAATATCAGAGCAATCATCAGAGTGAAGAAGACATTAGTAGGAGAGGGAAAGAGGCTGTGTCATGATGGATTGAAGACAGTTTGGATTGCTCTCAAAGGAGGAAAGTCAAAGCATGCTGAGAGCTAGCCAGATGTACATATGTCAGCAATCTCACCTGGAAGAAAAACTAATGATACTGTTTGATCTTGTGCAATGCTACTACATAGGCACTTTAATTTTGTATGTATGTATAATCTGAATATGTATAAATGTATACTGTCAACTTTTCCAAGGCCTAGATTTTTCCTGACTAAAGGAATAACATGTTGGAACTTACTATAAACGTTTTTATTTTTAAGTATAATCAGACTCAGGGTCTTTTCAGGTAATGTGACTGAGTGTGGACCACTTTTACAAATCTAATACTTCATTGCCAAAAGAGATTCCTACAACCCTGTAATTAGTGTTCATGCAAAACCTTTCTAGACACACCACGTAAAAACCTGATAATTATATGCAAAGTTTTTATGTTACAGACTATTTTATCTTTAAAGAAGAGATTTTCTTGAATATTAGGTATACACATTTCTGTCATTTATTTTTAAATTCTATCTGAAGGAATTAACTTTCTGTTTGTGGTATAGTAAAATGCATGTTAAAATGCATGCCAGCTAAGATTACATTTATTCTTGTTTGAAATTTATACAATAAACCTTCAGTATTACAATTATAATATTTTTTCACTACACCAAGACTCTATTACAGGAATTAAAAGAAATGGGTTGGAGGTGGTGGGAAAAGATATTACATTCCTCACTTGTTTTGGTTTTTTATCATAGTATTCATCTATTATACAAGACCCACTTATGTCATCAGATACTTATGCCTCTGGCCAAATACATAAGGTTTAAAGAAAACACATCCACATTTTAATTATTCATATAGTGTAATTAGACCTTCTCAATATTTTAAAATGGCTTCAGTAAGGATTTATTGTACTCTGATTTTACTTTACTTAACATTAACCAAAGACTTTCACTTTAAGTAATGTTCTACTATAAACTGTACAAGAGAGGTGACAGGTAGACAAAGTCACTTTTAAACAAAGCTTGCATTTGTTTAATTTGTAAATATGATGCAGAATTAACTAATGCTGTTTTTCCCATGTATGAAACTTCAGTTTTCTAGTACTGAGAATTATCTTATTCAAAGTCACAAAGTCAGGGCTGGCTGGAGAAATGATTCTGCAGTTAAGAGTGTTCTAACAAGGGTTGGAGCTCACGTCCCAGCACTGACCTTAGGCAGCTCATGACTCCAGTTCCAGGGTGATCCAACCACCACTGGCTTCTGTTGACACCTGCACACACGTGTACACAGCTTATCCAAAGGCTTAGTGTGATGATTTATTAATTCACTTCTTGATGAACATTTCAGCTGCCTATAGTTTATAGCCATATAGAAACCTACTAATAATGAAACCACTAAAAATGCCTGTGCCCATACACTTCATTAAACTATAAAAAAATGAAAATTTCAGGTAAGTGTATGGAACTGGAAAACAGTATACCGAATGGCATAACCCAGTTTCAGAGAGACATATGTCACACATTCTTATGAGTATGTGAATCTTAGCAGCCAATTTTTAAATTTGTGTATTTAACCTGGAGTACATGCAGAATCCAGGAAACTAAAAATGAAACATTGGTAGAATGTTTGGGAGGTAGAAGATTGATCTAAAAAGAGGGGTTAGTAGAATACAGATGGAATGAAGGGGAAGTGGGAAGGAGAGGGAGGGGCTTTAGGAGGGGAGAGGTGTGAGAGCGAAAGGCAGAGGAGAGAGCAAGGGAAAAGATAACTAACACTAAAGATATTTGAAAAAAAATATGGAAAACTACTATTTTATAAACTTTATATATTTACCATATGATCCAGCAATTATATCATTTCTAAGTACATGTTCAAAAGACTATTTCCCATTACAGAGACATACTAATCCATGTTCACATATGCTTTATTTGAAATAACCAGGACACAAATACAATCTATATTTTTATCCACTGACTAATGGATAATGAAATTATCCATTTGTGTATGTGTGTGTAAGTATGCATGTATAAAAGTTTTATTGGAGTTACCCTACACTGAGAATAAAGTTCCTCCCAAAACCCATAGGATGCAAGATAAAAATAACTAGATGCTTAACATATATTATTTCATTTAAAATCAATTTCTTTAGTGGAGTAGGGGGACAGGTAGACCAAGAAACAGAAAGAAAAGAGAAAGCAAAGGAAAGAAAATTCTCATCGTGGCATTAGAATGGACAGCTTTACACATAGTATACATTAAATTTTATAGTGACTTTTAATGAAGATACAAAATTTTCCTTTTTATAAACAACAACAACAACAAAGCTAAATCAAAGTTGTCTTAAATAACTAACCCAAGCCATCCAACTACAAGGTGTCAAGAGTAGTATTTACTCATTGCTGTTGACTAAATTTCATGCTGATGGAGGAAATGCACCACACCCTGTATTTTCTGACTGTCTCCACCCTGGAAAAGTGAATTAAGCCTCCCAGGTCTCAGCTTGCTCAGGAGAAAGGAATTACTAAAACCTTAGCGCTTAGCCTACTCAAGACCTGCTCAGGCACTGAGCTGACTCCATTTATGGGACTTGTTCCACTTTCCCCATGCCAAATCTACAAGGCATTTCTCACTATCCCTGCGTAATAGATAAAGAAAACAAAATAGAAAGTTAGAGAACTGGTCAAGCCTACACAGCCAGTGTGATTGAACAAGAATTCAAATTCATGTTCCTGCCCTTCATGTGACCACATTGCCTGCAGGGAAGCAAAGGCCTTTCACAGGGCTGCACTGGTGTTGTAAGTGCTAAGTGACAGACAAGAGTGACAATGCCTTCACCACTATGTCAGCTGTGCCTTCAAAGTGTCTAGTAGTACCAATCACATGCTAGGAGCTAGCCGAGCTCCAAAAATTATTTGTCAGATGATAGGTTTGGCTGAGCTAATAAGATCAAACTTCACAGGATAGCAGCAAGGTCGTATTGTTAAGTTTAAAAAATCAAATGCACCAATGTCCAGTTCTAAAGGGGGCAAGTATGGTTAGCATCTCATACTCAAAATGATTTTAACAGATAGGTCAGTCCTGAAACCTTACACACGCAAACAAGAAACAGACTCAGCAGGCTGTGCTTATACATTTGTGCATATACATATGTGCATGTATATGTGTGTAAACAATAGTTATCAGAGAAAAAGAGGTTATTGACTTGAGAGAGGAGGGGACATGAAGGAAGTTGAAGGGATGGTGACTGGGGAGGCTAGTGGGAGGAAATGGGTTGGGTAAATGATGTCATTCCATTTCAATTAAAACTACAGTTTAAAAAAAAAAAGAAATTGTAAACTACATTCACACAAACAAGATGGATTATAGTTAGCCTAAATGCACTGATCCTGATCAAACCATATCTGGAGTCCCAGGGTCTACCCAGGGAACAGTCATTGCTTTGGAGGAATCTTGACAATGGAACAGAGGACTGGTCAGAACTCTGAAGCCTATCACTCTGAACACTGTAACTCACACATCAGAAAACCCACACCAGCATTCCCACATCAACAGATTTCTACTCCAGATGGCTCTTAGAGAAAAACAAGAATCACTGTTGGAAGACACCAAGAAGAATGTCTAGTTCAGTAGAAGTTCCTAATGAACATGCACTGTAACTGCTCAAGCAAGAGGGTGACAATCACTTGTCATAAAAGGTGTTTGTTTGTTTGTTTGTTTGTTTGTTTTTACAACATCCAGGCAAGAGTCAAGAAGCCTTGGGTCTGGATGTGTTGTTTCATGTGTGAAGAGCATTTTAATTCTAACAGAAGATAAAAGTTGCACCTGTTTAAGTTAACTTACGCCGTGCATCAGTAGCACGAGGCCACAAACACAGGTGGCTTAACACAGTCTCTAAACAGAGACTTTCAGACACAGCAAAATAATCTGTTTCGTCTCAAGAAAATAAAATTACAATTCCAATCCATCCAATAAGAAGAAACACTTGGGGGGTCATATAGACTGTACATCAACTTACTGTGGATGTGATCAGTCACGTGGGTGTTTCTCTTTCTTCTTGATCTTTTTTTTTTTTTTCCTTTCCCTGGTGGAGCTTACAAGGTCCTATCCCACAAGATCAGAAGTGGCAACCATAGCCAACAAAGACCCCTATTCTGTCTTCACATTTCCATCACCCTGCTTGACATTTCCACTTAGGAAATGCCTAACGGTTACCTCAAAAACTCATTTTCATGACTGAGCTTTTAGCTCTCACTCACGGTCAAATCTTCCACAGCATTTCCAGTCTCAGCAAATGTCACTGCCATTCCTATTATACAATGACTTAGGCCAGAAGCCTTGCAGCCACCCAGGAAAGATCGTGTTTCTCATGCCCCGGCACCCTGTCTATAACCCAGGACTAACTATTCCCAGAACTGTCCCTCCATGCTCTCCTGGATCCCTGCTCACTCCGAAGTCTATTCATTTTACCCGTGGACTGCTGACCCCCAGAACTAGTCTACCTGTCTTAGCGTTTGCTCTCTATTTTAGTAGGTTCTCCGTTATCTCTTATTTCCACATAGGCAATCAAATTGTTCTCAATGTGATTTTCTTTATATTACTCAATTTTTGTACTTTTTCAATCTCTCAGTTATTGCAATACAGTACTGAGTGTCATCTGTAATAAAAGATATTTTTGATTTTTTTAAACATTTGAAAAAGAAGACTTTCACACACAGAAAAGAATTTGTTGTTACTTTTATATTTCTATGTTAAAATTATATGTTTCAAAATACAGTTTTACGTAATAGTAGATCACTTGAGAGATCGTATTTTATTTCTGATTTTTTTTTTTTGGCCTGAGATAGAAGTTACACTTTCACTTGTTCTTTGAATAATGTACAATAATTCCTAAATTTAACAGATTAAATCTTTGTAAAGCTTGTAATACCACTTACATACATAATTAATTGAATTCATTTAGACATTCAAATTACAATTACTCAATACATTTGACTTTCTCAAGTGTGTTACAACATCAAAAGACAAACATAAAACTTGAAAACTAATTGTCTTACAACTTCTTTCTTGTAACTATATGAGACATGTACTTTAATAAATCAAATTTTATAACATATTTTCAAAAATGTTAATTGCAGAAAACAGACGGCTGACATGACAGTTTAAAAGCAAGTGTCCCTTTCTGTTTCTCCCTGGCAGAAGGGAGGTCTAACAGCAGGAGAATGCTAAGAGCTGTAATGTAAAGGCACAGCCAGAAGAGGAAGTCATTCTGAACTCAGCTGACCTGGAAGCTGCCTCACCTGGAACTAAGGGGAGCAAAGAGAATGGGAACTATGGTGGTTTGAATGAAAACCACTCCCATAGGCTCATGTAGTTGCATGCTTAGTCCCCAGTTGACAAATGGTTTGGAAAGGATTAGTAAGTGTGAAACATCCAAGCTGTCCCTCACCAGAAGAACAGATAAAGAAAATACAGTACATTTACACAACGGACTATTACTCAGCTGTTAAAAAAGAAATGACATCTTGAAACTTGCAGGCAAATGGATGGAACTAGGAAAAAAAATCATCCAGACACAGAAAGATAAATATGGTATTTATTTGCTTATATGTGTACATTAGCCATTAAATAAATGATAAGCTGAAATCTAGAGCCTCATTTTAAAAAGTAAAATAAGCCTACTTATAAAGAGTAAAGTATTATAAAGTATTAAGAGTAAAATAAGTATCTTAAAGCATCCAGCATGGATTAAATCTGTGTAGATTATAAATGTCCAGGTAGGTTTCTGTAACAGAAATAAATAAAATATATTTGAAGATTAAGGAGTCTTACCTCCAAACAAATGTAATTTCAGGGAAAAAAAAAGCCAGTTTGCCCTGTGGAAACCTTGACTCATTCTCCTCTTACATTTACCAGATTGTTTGGGTAGTTACACGGAATATATAAACAAGGTACATAATTGAAAATAGAAAATATGAATGATGAAATATAAACAAAATATAAGTAACATCGAATATACATATATTAGTTCCAACATGTGTCTTGTGCATGTGTACATGTGTGCATGCACGTGTTTATGGGAGGGCACACATGTGTGCATAGACGTGGAGGCTAGAAGTTTGTGCTGGGTGTCTTCCTCACTGACTTTCTACCTTACTTTTTGAGACATGGTCTCTTGCTGAATCCAGGGCACATCACTTTAGCTAGACTAGCTGGACAGCAGGCTCCAGGGACCCTCATGTCTCTGCTTTACCAGTGATGAGATTAGAAATGCCTATCAAAATGTATTGTATGAAAAAAACTAAATAAAAGAGGCATTTTATGCTGTTAAAAGTTAATCAATTAATTAATGGAAATACTAGTTGAAGTTCTACTATCATTAGTTTTGAAAATGAATGTTCTTAAGTGCAGTAACTGAAAATGATAAATCAATGTAATAAAATTTTAGAAATAGGATCATTCAAAAGGGAGTTTTGAAGGTTAGGGAGTTACCTCGTATCTCTCCTCCATACTGACCTTCAAACCACCCCCCTCATTTAATCTTATCTGTTCCATTATTTCCGCTAACCACTATGTTCTATTTCCTCCCTCTTGAAAACGTAATAGGTTGATCAGAGTCCACAGCAGGTCTTACTCTCAGGAGTAGTTAGCCAATACAAACTGGACTTAATTGGGAAAAACAGAAAAATAAAAGTTGGGTCAGTAGGTGATGGTAGAAAGAATAGATATGGACCAGTTGACAGGTTGAAATTCTCAAATAATTAATTTAAACATTATTCTAAAAAATATTGGAGTTAGAGAGGTAGGACCCCTAACTGACTGTAGCAGAAAATAAGCTGACCACAGAAAGCCACTGTAAAAAATGTGCCTTTTAGGGCCACTCTGAGGCTGTCCTGACCATTTTTCTTTCAGCCTAACAGTTTTCTTCATGTAAAGTGCATCAGGAAAATCATAGTCAATGAATCATTTACTATATGAGTGGAATGGTCTGTTACCTTAGCTTGTAGCAGAATGTGGATGCAATGTTAGAACTGATACAAGTGTACAACTTCAGGTGTGTAAAAGACAGTAAGTTGGAAGGGGGAGTAAAACTGTAACACTGGATGATGCACAGTAAAATTTTCTCATTTCATTTTCACGTAACAAATGATCATGACAGTAACTGACCCCTTTCCTTAATGTTATCCCTAATGTTTCGTGGCAGGAGAGGGGAAAAGTCAATTAGTATTCTTATCATTTAAATGATGATTTATGGCCTATTAAAATATTCATGAAGGATAATTATGCTTTGAAAATTGTTCTGAATGAAGCAACCAAATTATAAATGATGCTGGTCCACTTTCTGCCCCTTAAGCATATGTTTAGGCTGCAAATGGGTTTTCCTAAAATAAGACACCAAGCTTATA
The DNA here is from genome assembly GCA_026225945.1 of Cricetomys ansorgei. NCBI lineage: Eukaryota > Metazoa > Chordata > Mammalia > Rodentia > Nesomyidae > Cricetomys > Cricetomys ansorgei. Next base: position 50,912 of record JAMJFZ010003965.1, read on the forward strand.
TTGAGCACAGTGATTGCTCCAACAAAAATATATGGGTATCTAGAAATTTAAACAAATACTTATCATGTAGTATTGTCAAGGAGATGAATGTCCTTCCATTACTCTCCCTGGAACACAAGCTTGTGTGGTACCTTGATATAATCTTGAGGTTTATCACATATATGTTTATCATACGTATATATGCAAATTCCATGCGTGATAAATATATACAGTTGTAATTTTGTGTTTTTATGCGTGTGTCCTGAGTATCCCCCCGCCAAGTCTTCATGCTTGAATAGCAGTCACTTTACTAGCTAAGACATCTCCCCAGTCCCAAACAAAGAGTTTTAAAAGAAGAGGGTAATTTCATTTGTCTATGGATATCACAAAGGTTTCAGAGAACCACAAATTGGGCAGTTTTTATTTAAGGCTTCAGAGAACTGCAACTTGTGCAGTATTCTTATTTAAGTGATGCTGTCTTAGTACTCAACCACACATTTAAGCGGTATCGTGGAACAGATTCACTGGGACGAGAAGAGGAAGTACCACAGGATCCAGAACCAGAGCACTTAAAACATCACAACATGGAACAGGCTGCCGTGCTTGAACATGGAAGTAGTTCAGCATCACGGGAGAGTAACGGATAAGAGAACTCAGAGCAAAAGCTGAGCCCGGGAGTAGCCTAGGCGGTGCTGGTGCGGGATAAGAAGAAAACTAAAACAACTGTGCCGTATTCGGCCCCTTAGAAAGGCCAGCCAACTTGTGAAGAATGTATTTCTTTCTTATTTTTTCAAGCAGCCAAGACAGGAAGCTTATTTTGTTTTAGTTTTTTGTTTTGTTTTCTGTTTTGTTAATGTATTTGTTCCTTGGCAATTTCATATAGCATATTTTTGCCATATTCTTTCCTGACCCTTAACTCTTCCAAGGTCCTCCTCTATTTGTATAATGGGGAAAATAAAGGAGATGAGGAGCAAGGTGTTGCAAAGACCAGACAATACTGATTAAGCAAGAGGTGGCAGATCAGATTGTGTGTCAACTCTTTCACCTAACCAGTACCACTAGTAAGAACGATTGCTGACCTGGCACTGCTGTGGGACAAACCTCAAACTCTATTCCCACAGAAAACCAGAAATGCACTATTAAAACTGTAGAAATGAGCTGAGTGGTGGTGGCTCACACCTTTAATCTCAGCACTCTGGAGGCAGAGGCAGACTGATCTCTGAGTGCAAGGCCAGCCTAGTCCATAGAGTTAGTTCCGGGGCAGTTAGAGTTACAACAGTGAGACCCTGTCTCAAAAAACCAAAAGTAAAAAAATAAAAGACTAAAAACAGTAGAAATGTCAGTCTGTGGCACTGGGTTTCTATCATTCAAAATAAATTCCTAGAATTCCCTCCAATACTTCCTTCGTATACCTCCTACTGCATTATATAGAACTGATCATGATGCTGTTTTAAATTATTTCAATCATAAAGATTAAAAACTTGCTCAACCACTAAAGACACTGAACTAGAATAGATTACAAAAGAAAGACCCAGTAAAGGTTTGCCTAATCTGTCTGGTACTGCAAAGAACAAGAATCCCCTTTCGAAATAATTTATTATGATAACACATTGCAAGTAACATTTTTTGTTTAAGATGATGATAAATAGGTGTATAATTCTCATATCCCCTTTAATCATCAACTCAAAATTTCCACATAGCATTATACCAAGAATTTAATGATTTGGAATTTAATTTGTTTGAAATATTTTGAGCTATAGTTTGAAGGTCAAACACATTCATTATTAATAGTCAATGATTATTAAGAATTGCAGGTCCACACTGTACAAAAGAGTTATTATTGTTAGTAATAAAGCACATATTCCTGAAAAATTCTTACTAATAGTTCTGCCAATCGATACCAGTGAGAGGAGCACATAGACACACATCCACCATGGCATCCTGGTTAATTCGAACTGCTTGGAATTTGCAACAGCTTTTAAGTGATTTAAGACTTTAAGTGTTAACTGCAAAAGGAAAGAAAGGAAGGAAGAAAGAAATAAAAGGAGAGAGAGAAAGGAAGGAAGGAAGGAAGGAAGGAAGGAAGGAAGGAAGGAAGGAAGGAAAATAATATGAAGTAATATACATATTAATTAGCTCACTTGAGTCACAGCGCATGATACATGTATTTCAGAATATCAAAATATACATGGTCTTTATTTGCCAAATTACAAAATCAAATTTCATTTTTAATTGAATTTCTTCTTAATTAAAATGATAAATAACTATAGGCTTTCACTCTAGGAGCTGTTTTGGTCCTGGAGAATGCAAGATGTTTGGCAACATAAGAAAAGCAAACATAATAGTCCATTAATGTTTCATAAACTAGAAATGAGTGAAGAAGTGCCCAGTAGGCTACAAATGAATAATGTACCACGTTTCAATTAAATGGCACCCGTATTTAGACTAGATTGAGAGAAGTGGGACCAGAGTTTCATTCATGGACTGGCACATACAAGAACACACACTGGAAAATAGTGTGAAATTCCCTTTCACTATCACAGACATCAACTTACATTGATCAGAGACTTGTTTACTATGTGTAAAACCTGAAACTGTAGAACAGCCTGGAGAAAATATACCAATGCCTCATGACAATAAATAAGCAGAGATTTAGATAGCAAAGCCCCCAAAGTACAAGAAACAAGCAAAAGTAGATAATGGTACAGCATCTGACTAGGGATTAATAGCTAGACATACAAAGAACTCTAAATGATATCAACAGCAAGGATGTCATTTTAAAATGGAGACATCGTCTGAATAGACATTTTAAAAAGAAGATATACAAGTGATCAATACATATATGAAATATGTTTAACATCATTAATCATCAGGAAAACACAAGTCAAACCACAGTGAAGTATCATTCAATACAGTTATAACAAATATTACCAAAAAGAAAAATTTTAAAAAAGCTGTTGAGATTGAGAAAGAAGGGAAACTCTCAGTTAATTGTTGGTAGGAATATGTTCATACATTCAGTATAGAAAATAGTATGAAAGTTCCTGAAAAAATAAAAAAACTAAAAATAGAAGTAAAAGTACTTTATAATCCAGAAATACTACTAGACATATATTTTTAAAAAACCAAGTATAATATAAAGGAGATGCCTTGACTATCACAACAGCAAGGTCTGATATTAGCCATGGTGTTCATCAGTGGATAAATGAAAAAGGAAAAGGTGATATATAAATATAATGAAATGTTATTTCTCCATAAAAACAATGGAATAGAGTTCTTTTTGATAGCAACATAGACTGAAGCAGAGAATATCATTTTGAGGGAAATAAACTAAGCACAGAGAGACAAATCCTGCATGTTCTTACTCATTTTTAGAAACTTAAAAAAAAAAAAAAAACACAGTTTTAGCAGTGGTGGCGCATGCCTTTGATCCCAACACTCAGGAGGCAGAAGCAGGCAGATCTTTGTGAGTTCAAGCCCAGCCTGGTCTACAGAGTGAATTCCAGGACAGCCAGAGTTACAGCAGAGAAACCCTGTTTCTGAAAACCAAAAAGAAACCAAACAAACAAACAAAATAAGCCAACTCTAAAAGGACGTGACCAGTGGTTAGTGGAGATAGGGAAAGAAAAAGAAGAAAGAGAGACAATTAATTATGGTATTCTACCACACAAATACAGTAAGGCAACTACAGTTACAATTCACAATGTCAGCAAAATAGTCAAAGATTTCAATACATAGAAATGCTTAGTGTTTGGGGTAGAAATTCTAATTATCTTGATTTTATCATTAAATATGTTTTACATATCTCAAGCTATCATAATCCACTCTAAAAAAACATGTGCAAAAGTTGATTTTAAGAGAAGAATAATTTTGAAATACAAAATTTGAGAGTTGAAAATAAAACAGAAACTTACAGTTTGCCATTTTTATATCAAAAAGTAATAATCAATGCTTAAAAATAAACCTAGAAATGAAGTATTAATCTCCAGCTCTAAGCCCTACCAGCTGACCACAATAAGCCACTTGTGGTTCACAGTAACTGAGTGTCCTGGGTAGCAATTGTCTGCATGAAGACTTCGAGTTCAGCCTGCCCTCCTGATGAGATAAGGCTTGGACCACACTCACAGACTGTCCACAAAGCACTTCACCTGCCTAGTTTTCTCCATTTGGCTCCCTTTGGCTCTGCACAAAGGTAATACAGCATCATGATTGGGATAAAGCACATTGGTTGACCTAAATATAACAATTCTGATCTCCAATACTATAAGCAATTTTAATTAAACCAATGAAACAAAATGTCCCTATACAAAATTGCAACCTAGAGGAGTTACAAGTCTAAAGCAACCTTTTTCAAGACTTGGCTTATGGGTTGTATTTTCAAGCAATACCCTTTGCAATAAAATTAAATGTCTGTATACATATAGAACTTGAGCATTGACTACAGAGAGTATCCAGCCACATTAAGTTCCTCCCATGACTTCTATTACGTTTGTCAACTTTTTAAAGCACTCACCACTCTTCCAAATGGTCCTACTAATTTTAAAATCATAAGTGCTTAATGAGGAATCTCTTTCATACATCATGTTTCACTCGTCTATATAATCCTCCTCAGTGAGATTTTCTCTGTGATTCAAAATTGATGAATAAGTATCTTAATTTCCATGAACATTCTAAAACAAAAAGTTACAATATTTTGGTCCCTGTAACCTATGTACCACTGGATAAAAATAATTGCTCATGAATTAATAGCAGGCTTGAAAAATTAAGCATAGTTATCAATGAATAGCAATGGTGTGTTCCCCAAAGCTGCCAGGGTACTTTCTAAAGGCATCCATTATTTCCAATTTATCATTCATGATTACAGGTAATAATTAGCCTATCTGAGCACTGTGGCATAGGTTTTTATATGCATTGTCTGTATAATCCATGTAATTGTAAAAGGTAGCTATTATTTCTGCACCAGTGATTAGAAAACAAAAGCACTCTCTGCCCGGCCGAGTCCTCCCATACTTTTTCCACCAGCTTTTACTTTTACATGCGTGTTGATGATATTTCCTCATAGAGCACCCCACTTGTCAATAAATTTTGAATTTCCTCTGGTATTCTATAATTACTATATATAATTAATCAAGTCTATTAAGAAATGACATGAAGTCACTTTTTCAGTCTACTTTTAGATGCCTTTGGATTTATGGAAGGCAACTGTACAGGGTTTAAAAGACGAAATTATACTCAGCAACATCAGAGTCTACATTCAAGCTTGAATACCCTGATTTATATACCCACCCAGATGAGTAGGTTAATTCAGAGTCTGTGTTATGGACTGGAAAACAACACATATTGTCTTAATAGTTATGTAAAATAACACCATCTGGCACATCATAGGTATTGGTGAGAGTCAGTGCTGTGATCGTCATCACTCCTGTCAGGTGGAAAGAAGTCTTCCTAGGGGACAGCTTAGCCGCTTCACACACCCATCAAAGTGCTGGAGAAGTTCAACACTCTCAGTGTAGCATGAAAGTGATGACCCTCACTACACCCAGGACACACATGGCAGTCTATTTCCACTCACTTCCCGCATCCTGCTCAGGCCCCAGCTTCCCAAATGCCCTGAGTTTCAGGCTAGCTTTGCTTTACCAGGTCCTGGCTCATTTCTGCTGTGCCCTGGCTCTTCTACCCATGGCGCACACAGACATCAGCATATGCTGTCCACTGGAGTGATGCTCACCCTTTCTTTACCACCTTCCCCACTGAGACGGGAACTCCATGTTGAATGATTGAGAAGCATTCCCCACTATAGGTCATTTCCACTTGAAATTTCAACTGATACCAATTTTTGTCACATTTCAACTACTAAATCAACATTAGGACATGAATACATTTAGAAAGTGGATATACATTTACTTAAAAAAAAAAAAAAGAAAAGAAAAGAAAAGAAAACAAGTCTAGACATTAGATAGGAACCAAGGTAAACTACTATGTTTCCTAAGTTAAGTATGAGAAAAAATCCAAAAATCTTTTATCAGATTTGAAAATGAGTATGGGACACCTTGATTGGCTCTAAGTGAAATTTGAAGGTTTAAGTTTTGTTCACTAAAGTTGTGTTTTACTAACTCATTCTTTGGTTAACAACTATGGGCAGGCACACTATGCTCTATGGAAAGAGTTGCTAGGGAGAATGGGCAGACAGCTGGACCGACCAAGCTTCCTTACACAATGGAGTGTGTGGCATCCACTGCCAATCTCCAGCCGTCTATACACCAAGATGTATCACACTATTTCCAGAAAGAACAGGAGAGGCAGGCCTCAGGCCAGTCTTTTGAGCTAATTCGCAGCCCTCTGTCAAAAGAATCCATTTCAGATTGCTTCCTTTCCATTCCAAAAAGGGGAGATGGGGGAGTTTAGCATGGAGAATGGAAAGACATTAGAAGAAAGAGCTGAGTCTCCTGAAATGGAGGTTTTAAAGTAGCTAAGACACAAGGGCACAAGGAAGAAGTGTTTCTGAGAGCAATTTAGAGGCAGCCACAGATATAGCATGAAAGCTAACAAGGAGAACTCAAGGAATGAATTGGACTGGAGAGTATAGAATGATAAAGACATGACAGAGGAACAAAGGATCTCAAGACCCTGCTGAGGGGAAGCTAATTTGGTCTGAGAACTTCCTCCCTGTGTCCTTCCTAATATCTGGAGACTAGACTGACTAGTGTCATTTCATTTTATTTTCCTGAAAAATATTCTAGCATCTGATATGGGCATAGATGGTAGATCCAGACTGTAAGGTGTTGTCTTAGGAGCTAAGGGAGAAAATGTGAGTGTTTTGCTCTTTTTCGAAGTGTTGCTCTTTCCGATGCAACTGTTTTTCTCACTCATCCTTGGTGTGCTGGGATAATGACAAGCACTGTATCGACTCAGCGAGAACATGTGTGAAAAGTGATCTGGGCTCTTTTAAGATGCTGGATGGTGAGGATCTGTTGCAGAAGCTTATTTCTAGTATGTTTAAAATGGTTGTTTTGTGCATTGTTGGGGAAAAAACTGTCTAGGCCTTGGCATTTATTATCTGCAGGTGTTGGCTTTATGTAAAAGATGTTTGACTCCTCATGATCTGCACATATTCACTGCTCTCTGTAAGAGCCATTATGAGGGGGCAGAGTTTTGTATCAAGGAATCACCTGAGAAGCTTCTGTGACAATAAAAACCCTGGAGATCAACAATCGGGGTTCCATTATCCAGAATGGCATTTGCCATGATAATGGTTTCCTCTCCTGAGATCTAACAGGTTTAGCATCTATGAACATGTCTCCTGTCTTTCTTTCTGAGCCACCCAGTAGCAATCTGCTACAAGGATCTGTTCATTTTTCAATCCCAGTTTTATCTCTGTTATCTCTTGTACTGCTGTAGTTGGTGGTTATAAACTGCACAGTGCTGTTGGTCATGCTGGCTTATTCCTGTTTGGAGAATCATAAACTGAAGAACTTCCCTGTTTATATTTGTTCCTAATGAGGTTCTGTGGGCTAGTGCAAACACCCAGCACTCACATCTGTGTCACTCAGCACTGAGTCCTACTGTCTCTCAGTCAGTGCTTTGTCTTGATATTACAGTCAGATCAGCCCTTACTAATGTTCATTTGCAAACAAGCAGCTTTTTTCTCCTTGAGTCCCTATTAAAAAGGTAGAATCCTTATTTACTACTGGAGGGAAAGTAAACTTATATAGCCACTATGAAAATCAATGTGACGTTTCCTCTAAAAAGTAAAACTTAGTATTGCCGCTATTGGTCAAGCTGTAAATCTCAAGTACTAAGATGGCAAAGTCAGCATAGCACAGACATATTTACATATCCACATGTCCAACTGCATTGTTCTCCACAGCCAAGAAATGGAACCTCGGTGCTCATTGGCAGAGGAATGGATAAAGACAATGTGGTACATATACTCAGTGCAATGTTATTCAGCCTTAAAGAAAACGGAAATTGTGGCATTTATACGAAAATGGATATAACTAGAGATCACTGTGTTAAACAAAATAATCAGGACTCAAACGGATGCTGCAAATCTTGTATTTTCTCTCACAGGTGGACCCTTGATTCAAATGTATACATAAGTGGAAAGGGATTTTACATGTGTGCAGGGAAAACAAGAGAAAGGAACGGAGTCCATGGAGATGATAGCAGAAATGGGGAAGGGGTGCTATCTGTAAGAGGGAGCAATGGGGCTATGAAAGGAGTGGATAAGAGAATGCCACCGGGAAAGCCATCACTTAATTAAAAATTTAAAATTTTTAAAAAAATTTTTAATTAAATTTAAAATTAAAATTTTTTTGCCTTAAAAATTAAATTTCAACTTAATAAATACATTAGTTGACATCCTGACCACAGTACCTCAGAATGTGGCTGTACTTGGAAACAAGGTTCAGAAAAATGTGTTTATTGTTTTGTGGGATTTATTTTAATCCAACATGACTGTTGTTCTATTTCAAAAAGAAAATTAATAAGTATGTACACACACACACACACACATTTAAAAATACAGCTATTTCTATCCAAACACAAGAGTCCTCAAAAGATGCCAACCCTGCCAACACCTTGACCCTGAACCACTTTGACATGCTAGGGAAGTTCTGGCCAACTGATCCTCTTTGATGTAAGGAAATGGAATTTAGCTCATAGCAGCACATGTTGGGAACAACATGAAACATTTAAAAAATTCAAAATTTCTTGTAGTACAGGAAGAAAGCATACAGACACAACATGAACAACTGACTTAGGAATGTTTCTGGGATTCTTTTAAGGGTGTTTTGGTTTGTTTCCTTAGAAAGGAGGTCATGGAGCTGTGCTTCAGTTAGCCACATAAGCACAGATGTTCATGCAAACTTCGCCCTTGTCCCATAAACTGACCGATTTAAGATGCTCCTTCCAGCATAACCACACAGGATGAGGTGAAATGGAGACCTTTCCTAACTTATGGTCAGAACACAGATCAGCATGATATGCACCAACTGGACACCCTGGCTGAGTTCCAGAGAACCACGTGGCAGACCAGAATTCTGCTTAGGAAGGCCTTCAAAGACAAGCACAGCCTGCAACACACCCATTTTGTCAAGCACTCTTCATATCCCAAACGCTGAAGCAACAGTCCAAACATCAGAAAAATCAGAATGTGCCTGTTCCCTCCCCATATTTCAGATATCATATCAACTCATTCATATGCACAAAAGCAGCATTTTGAAGTTTTTCTGGAACTTTATGCAGACCCTAAAGTACTCCTTATTATCAGGCTGCTTTCTGAGCATAATTTAAACGAATGGGTTATCACTGTGCAAAAGTGATTTGAATGCTAACCTAACCCAAAAGGCCACTAAGATGCCTCACATTTTCATATAAATTAGAAAATCTGTTTCAGTTGCCCTCTGTCTAGGCGAGATTCTACATTTTTTAAGCCAGGTTCTTACTTTTTAACCTATTCTAAATCAAACTATTTTCTTATCTTGTTTTGCAATGGTTTCTATTTTGGCTTCTTAAAGCCAAACGTAAGTTCTGAGCCACAAACAAAACTTTTCAAAGGTTTCTTTTGTAACTCTTCACCTGCCAACACACATTTCCCAAACATCACGAGTTTAAAAGTCCTATATCAAGTTAGTTATCTTAGCCAAGAATGTGTTAGCATCCTAACAGAATCAGGAAATGTAACCAGAAAATGATCCGGACAATGACTGACAACGTAGCTTTCAGAGGAAAAGTGGGAAGAAGTTCAGTTTCTTTTCTTCTCCTATATAATACATCTGACTCCCCTCCTCATCTCCCTCCACTTCTCCCAGCTCCCTCCATCTCTCCTCTCCCTCAAATCTACCCCTCCCTGCACTACTCAAAGAAGTTTGGTTTTTAAAGACTATTTTTTTCTTGTATTTTATGGAGAGACATTTCATCTGATATTGAACATAGTTTCTCTCTCACTGAAAAAAGAAAGTATTTCTATTTGATTTTATGTCATCCATTATCCAATAAACTTCATACTTCTAGCACTGCTCGGCAAGGAAATAAACTTTGCTTCATCCTTATTATATTCATTCCACAGAGCCTCTTTCCTACCAATACCTGCAAAACTCAAAACCAAATTCAAGCTCCAAAATCAAAAACCATTCTCAGCATTGAAAAAAAAATATGACTTCTTTCTCATAATTATTTTAAGTAAATTTTAAGTAAATAAACCTAAAATTTATTTATCATTGGCTACAAGATTCTGTTTTATATACATATTTAGTAATGTCAAAATCAGAGTAAACCTATGCATCTCCTCAAACATCTACCATGTTATTATAGTCAAAGCACTCAAAGTAAAAGCATAGAAATTCAATATATATTCAATATAGTACAATGAAATTATCCATGTCTAATCTACTATGCACCAGCACTCCAGAATATTATTCTAACTATGACTTGTTACTCACCAGCTAACCCTTCCCCATTGCTTTCCTGAGGCTCTAATGGCTCATAATCTACTCTCAACGGGTATTAGATCAGCATTTTTAGATTCCACATTTGCGTGATACCTTGTGGTACTTGTGTCTAGCTTATGTTAACACAATGGCCTCTACTTCTAGCTACTGTGTCACAGTGGCAAGCCTTCACCCTTTCTCAAGGTGGATACCATTCTCTTGTACATAGGTGGTACATTTTTTAAGCATTCATCAGTTGATGGGCACTTTGGTTCCTTTCATTTTTGACTATTGTGAATTATACTACATTGAACTTAACACTGCGATGATTCTTCAACATACTGATTTCCTTTCCTTTGGATACATACAGTAGAAATATTACTGGGGCATTGGCAGTTCTACTTTTCTTGAGGAATCTCTGGACTGTTTGACATAATGACTATGTTAATTTACATGTCCACCAATGTACTCAAGAGTCTCTTTCATCCACATATTGCCAATGCTTGCTACCTTTAGTCTTTTAGATAGCAGTTGTTTTTTCTAATGAATTCTATTCCATCGTGTGTGTGATTTTGATCTTGTTTTCCCTGACAAAGATCCTGAGGGTTTGTTGGCCTTTGAAAATTTCCTATTTGGGTTTAGTACCCGTTTTTAATTGGATTGTTTCGTGTTTTGCTGTTGAGTAGTTGGAGTTCCATATATAATCCCAAAATCCTCGTCAGATATTTGCTTGGAAAGTGTGTTCTCTTAGTCCGTGGGCTGTTCTCCTAATCTGTGTGTTCTCTCCTCCCTTTGTTATTTTTTTTCCTTTTTTGTGCAGAAGCTGTTTAAATCCATGAAGTCCCATTTGTTAGTTTTTAACTTTGTTTCTTCTTTAATGTCATGAAGCCTTTTCTCTATGCTTTCTTGTTGTGATTTTATAGTTTCAAGATTTTCATGTAACTCTTCAATCAATTCTGAGTTGATTGTTAGATACGGGAAGAGAAAAGGGTCTGGTTTCAATCATCTCTAGATACGGATATCCAAACTGCATCCAACATTTATTGACTCCTTTCCCAATGCATATTCTTAACACCTTTTTAAAAGATCGACTGGCTCCTGATGAAGGAATTTACTTCTGGAATCTCTACTCTGTCCCATTGGTCTGTGTGTCTGTCATTTTTATAGTCTAAATACTACTCAGTACCACATAAGAGATATTCATAAAGTAAAAGTTTTATGATTAAATGTGGTACCCTGTGGAAACGGGTCAAACCTCGCACGGCAGGCTGAGGGCGCTGGTCCCTCCATCCTGTGTCACAGACCAGGTCCACCCAGCCCCAGCCGCAGGCCTCTTGAGAGGGCCAGCTGCAATTGACAGAACTGATTACCTGTCTTACACCTATGCATTCCCCTGCCCCTGGACCCCAAAATATTCACCCGAGTCCTTGCGTTAAATGACTTTTAGCCACCACCACCTGGCAGCCCCGGGAGTTCTTGATCCTTTTCGACTCTTAGATCCCTAGACCGAGGATTCTAGCCTGGACCGCCAGACCCATGCTCCTGCCCCTCTCTCCCACGCTTCCTTCCCGCTGTTCTCTGTAAAATGGTGAGAGAGCAGTGAGGCCTGCCGCAGACTGAGGGAAAGAGTGGGAGACCATCCAACAAACAAATTAATGAATGCATTCAAATTAAGACTTTGAACTTAACATTATCTGATTTTACCTTCCCACAAACTCCTGTACAGGATGAAGAAAAATTCCCAGGTTTTGCTGTAAAATCCATTAAACAATGTTACTTTGTTGCCTATAGATAACACTCAAAAGTGGGAGGAAAACCCCACATACCTTTATAACGAATATTTAAAACAAAGCATCACTTGCTTGTTAACCTTCAAAAACCTTAGCTCTTAATGAAGTCAGCAAGTTTGCATTCTGTTGTGTTTTGATGAAGCTTAGACCTGGTTCTGGACACACGTTTGCACCGGTGCTCTGTGTCAGAAAGTGATGGGTAACTCCTGTCAGATGTCAGAAGGCTTGGTTGTTCTTTCCTTTGTTTCCCTACGCAGGGCTGAGATAAATGGTCTACATGATTATTCATGGCTTGGAGAAGAAGTGGAGGTTTGCAGTTGAAGCAATGAAGCCAGTCCTTTACCAGTCTTTCATGTGCAGTCCATTTCTCTCCATCAAAAGTTTGTTTTACACTGTTATATGCAAATCTGTAACCTCCATTAAACAGCTCCTGTTTCAAACCTTATGAAAAATTTCAAAGCATGCATAGCATCTGCTTTTGAATGCAAAAAAGTAGCAAAGCAAGCGATTGTTATCTCTATTATCTTGAAATCTCTGGGAAAACTTCAACAGACTCCAAAAAACAAAAAGATAATCAAATTTCAACACGCTGCTGAAAAATGGAAACCAAGAAATGGAAAGTACAGTGACATCCATTGCTTTCGTTATTCTATTTGTGAAAGCTGAACCAAATCCTGAAATTTTTATTTAGTCCCCATAAAATATTTTTAAAAAACTAAATCATGGTCAGCATGAGCTGCTAGTCAATAGCAATAGTTCACCTTTTATCACGTTAAAAGGTGCACAAGCTTAGCCGCCCATCAAATGTTGACAGTACCTTAGAAGTAATTAATAGTTTCCATACTCTGTGGATTAAAATAGAGTCTTACCAAGCTAAGTAATTTGCATATTTCATGTCTCTTTGCATGTATTCTTCACTATTTCAACTTTGATCTTTATACCAAAGTTCAGTCCTTTTATCATAACTCAAAGACACTTGCTGATCTGTTTCCCTCCATGACCCCAAATCAGGTCCTGCTGTGACTCTGTTCCCACCCTCCTCCTTATGATAATCTCCTCCTTTTATATGCCACGCCCAGTTCTTTTATCTGAGTCTTCCTTAATAAGACACACTCCCTAAACTCCAACTCTTGTCCACTTTGTAGACTTACTCACTGTTTCAGACTCAGTTCAAACATCCTTCCTAAAAGAAAACATCCGTGACTATTCCTCCCCAGTGTCCCCAGAGCCAGGCTCCCTTCTTGTGTTCACGCCTACACTTTTCTGACCTGGCATGAAGCTTGTCCCTCCATTGAGATGCTTACTAAACAATGACTCACCCACCTTGCAATGTCTCCTATCTCACACATCTCTAAGACAGAATAGTCCTCCACATATTTTGGTAAAGTAACAAGAATAACAAAAGAATGAATAGATGAAAGGCTATATGAAAAGAATAAAGCTGTATTAACTTAAATTAAAGATTCTTGAATCCAAGCGCTTTAGTTAGCAGCCATTTGTAGAACACCATTATTATTTTCTAGGTTTGCTTCTAAGGACCTGAGATGAGAGTTGCAGAAGGCTTGATTGACACCCCGAAAATAAAGACGTGCATCCACAATGCATCAACATGGTCAATTAGACCTATCATTTAAAAACCTGCCTTCCTGGCCCAATGCAATTCCTGAGCGTCACACTCACACACAGACACAGACACACACACAAACACATGAACTAGCCTTGTCTTTCTGACTGAGGCATTTGACTATATACCTAGCAGAGATGACTTGACCTTTCCTTCACCATAGTATATACCATTAGAAGAGCAAAGACACATAAAAGAAAAAGTCTAGTTTACAGAGAATACAAAATTGGCTATCAAAATTCCCAAATATTTGATTCTGTAGAATTTGACTGGACCGGTAAGAGTTCTGAGATCATCTGGTGACTAAATTTTATAAGTGCTATATACATGTCAATCACTCATTAAAACATTATATTGAGTAACATTAATTTATTGTGTTTTCTATTTCAGTATATAGGCACGGACAAGAAATATATGAAAGGATCTGTAACGTCTATAAGAAATATATGAAAGGAACTCTATAGCCCAGTAAATAATAGCAAGAGTTAAAAACTTGCTTTTTATGGGCTGGAGAGATGGTTCAATGGTTAAGAGCACTTGCTGATCTTCCAGAAGTCACAGGTTCAATTCCCAGAGTCCACATGGTGCCGCACAGCTGTCTGTAACTCAGTATCAGACACATGCACACATGTGATGCACAGACATACATATAGGCAAAAACCCATGTATACATAAAAGTAAAAGGAAATTTAAGTTTTTATTGGCTAGCATAATAAAATAAAATTTCTATACAACAAGAAAAGCAATCAGCAGGGTGAAGACAGTGTACAAAATGGGAGAAAATCCTTGGCAGCTATTCATCAGACAGTGAGAAAACATAAATAATCCAAAATATAAATGCAGAGAATCCCCACAAATAACCCTATAAGTGAATGAACAAATGAATTTAACAGATAGTTCTCAGAAGAAATACAAACGTTCCATAAATACATAAAAAATTGTTCAGCAGTCTTATCCATCAAAGAAATGTGAATCAAAACTTCAAGTTTTTCCATGTCTCCCTAGTCATAATGGCTATTATTATAAAATAAATAGCAAATGCTTGTGAAAATGTTGAGGGAATATAAATTAATGAAACTGCTGTGGAAATTGGCATTGGCCTCAAAAGAACAAAAGGGGAATTATTGTGTCATGAAACTATTCCACTTCTGAGAATATGCCCAGAGGCCGCTGAGTCACAATAGCGTAGAGATACTTGCACACTCACTTTATTGTGGCTGTATTTATAATAGACACGATATGGAGACAGACATAGTGGTACACATCTTTAATCCCAGCACTTGGGAGGCAGAGGCAGGTAGATCTCTTTGAGTTCAAGGCCAGCCTACTCTACATAGCAAGTTCTAGTCCAGCCAAGGCTACACAGTGAGAACTTGTTTCTCTCTCTTTGTTTTTCTTTTTCTTTTTTAATAAAGATCTAAATTTTGAGAGTTAAAGAAAAGCCTCAGTAGTCAAGAGCATGGCTGCTCTTACAGAGGATCTGGGTTTGATTCTCAACACTCACTTGATGGTGCACACTTATCTGAACCTTCAGTTCCTGGAGGTCTAGTGCCCTCATCTGGCCTTCATGGGCACTGCATGCACATGTGCACAGACACACATGCAGGCAAAAACACTCGGACACATAAAATAAAAAATAAATAAATAAAATTATTTAAAGAAATGGAATCATCTCAGCTGTTAATCAATGAGTGAATCAATATGGAGGGATATGGGGCATATTTACATGCTAAATAATGTTCAGTCATAATGATGGAAAAATTATACCACTTGCATAAAAATGGATGAACCTGGAGATTATCATGCTAAGTAAAGTAAGCCAGACCCAGAATACAATTATTGCACTTTTTCTCATTCTTACTCTAGATCTAAAAAAATGAATAAGTAATAGAAATAAGACATGAAAACAGAGAGAGAACTATTTGTGAAAAGGAAGGCAACCAATCAAATGGAAGCAAGAGACACTGGGATGGATATAATCATGAAGTATGAATTAAACGTATCATTTTGTGCAATGATTGCATATAAATAAAAACAAACTTTCTAGCAGCATGTATTTTTTAATTCCTTCTTTGAGATTTCATACATGTATACAATATATTTTAATTATATCAATTCACCTTGTAGTTCTTCCCAGTCCTGCCTCCATCATGGTCTTCTCTTAATTTTATATCCAATGTGTGTTATCCTTACATGCATGAGAATAGGACCATCGCCTAAAGCATGACCAACCCAACAGGGCCCAATTCCCTAAAAAAAATTGATTCACCTTTCTCCAGCCTACATCAACTGTGAAAGCTCCACAGGTAGAAGTGGTGCTCCATCAACCTTCCAGAATCTATACTAGCAACACTCTATGTTTGTTATTGGTCCAGTTGAGAAACTATTTAGAACCTTTCAGTATTTATTTATTTATTTATTTATTTATTTATTTATTTATTTATTTATTTATTTTATATGTGTATTCTTGAGTGTATGTGCATGCAAGAACCCAAAGATGTCAGAAGAGACACTAGGTTTCCTTGAATTGAAGTTACAAATGATTGGGAGCTGCTATGTAGTGTCTGGGAATGGAATCCAGATCCCATTCAAGAGCAGCAAGTGCTTTTCACTCTTCTAGTTATGCTGTTAGAAATTTTTGCAGACAGAAAATTAAATATTTTAAGCAAATATCAAATATGGGAACAAAAAGCTACTGGGTATTATTCTTTTAATGCAGAACAGAATGCACTGTCTCTGCTGTTACTGAGGATCATCTTACATTGGGATTAATTCTGTAGAAAACGCTATTCTGATTTTTGAGGCATAATCTTGACAGACAGGATCTTTGATTTCAGGAGTGCAATCCTTACATATTTATATAGAAGATACCTCCTGGGGTGATGTGGCAGGTGCTGGCAGGCCCACAGAGTGGAAAAATACATTCACCTTAGGCCACGCATGGTACCTGCTGCCCCAGACCTAAAATATTTACTACTACAGTTTAGCTATCAAATGTAGGAAAAATCCCTCAGGAAGAGAGCTTTCAGGTGCACTGTGGTTAATTGAAGATAACTCTCTGGGATTATCATATTTAAAAGAGCATAATAACTTTGGAGATATGCATGAAAGAAATGGGTCAATAAGAGATAATTGAAAAGAAAGGCAATCTCAATCTTGAGACCTGATCTATCACTAGCAAAAATTGCCACCTTTCTCAGTTTCCTATTTTTAGGTGCCTCCAGAAATATAAATTTGTTCCTTTTTATGATTACCTTTTTTAGTTATAATAAAATTGTCTTCTACTCAGTTTACACTATTCCATAAGAATATGACATTTTTCCATATTCTATCTTAAAAGTTTATAAACACATTTCAAGCTTTGGCCAAGAATCACACCTACTTCTAATTAACTTTAATTCAAAGCTGTCTAAGGACATTATGTTATGCATTAAGAGCTATGGAAAACTGTAAAGAAGTAGTTACGCACCGTAACAACATGGTAATAGCTGGTTGTTAAAAATGCTCGACACTTTGCTGCAGGGCATAGATCTCAAACCAATCTCAAACTGACTGAGAAACTTCCTCCCTGCTGGCTAGCTTTCATAAAGCCAGAAGGTGCTATGCACACTGCTAGAAGAGTAAAGACATCAACGCTCTTACCCAGATCTGGACCCTGCATATTATAAAACCAACCTACTGGACAAGAAGCAGACACTGATGAAATATTGCCATGACTGTTACAGAGTAACCAAGAGCTTCCTTATTTTTGAGGACTTCTCTTTAGAAGTTAATTCATCCTTGGTGCTGTAAACTTTCAAAAGTTCATGACTGGGAAGTTAAATAGGGTCAAGGGTAGAATCTACTGCTTTTATTTTGCTAAATGACCGTTTTGTCAAACTGCATTTTAAATGTTTATGTTTATGCCAGTAGACTTGGCCTGGTCTCAACTTTGATCAGAGAAGCTTCTTTTTACATAAAGCAACAGATAATGCAGAGACTCAGAGCTGAGCTTCTAGAGGACTCCTGTTGGATTCCCAGCACTCACATGGCAGTGCACAACTGTATCTCCAGTTCCAGGGGATCTGACACCCTCACACCAACGTTCATAAAATAAAATTAAATAAGTTATATTTAAAAAAATAAATATCTTTCATATGCTACCTAAAATAAGAATCTCTGCAGACTGCTAATGTCTTATTTGTATGTGTCTACATGAACAAAGCCTGGAACACAACACCTGACAGGAAGCTATACACATAATCCTATCTGAACACTGGGGTTACAGCACTTCATTCCTTTACTTTTATGACCCCATATGACTTTAATTTATCTACATTGAACATTCACTATTTTGTTTGTTTGTTTGTTTTTGAGATAGGGTCATATGCATCCCAGGCTGGCCCGAATTCTCTGTGTAGCCAAGGATGATCTTAAACTTCTGATCCTCCTGCTTCCATCTCTTAAGTGCTGGGATTACAGGCATGCACCAACATGGCCTGTTTTATGTGGTGCTGAGGTTGGAGCTCGGGACATAGTGCATGCTGAGAAAGCACTGTACCTACTGTGCTACATCCCCAGAACTTATACAACCTTTTTATTATTTATTTTATTTTTGGAATTAAAGTGTAATTACATTATTTTCCCCTTCTCTTTCCTCCATCCAAACCCTCCTATATACCCCTCCTTGCTCTCTTTCAAATTCATGGCCTCTTTTTCATTAATTGTCATTATATGCATATATGGATACATAGACACATATATATTCCTCAATATTATCTGCTAAGTCTGAATAATGTTGCTTTATGTATATAGTTTGGGGGCTGACTGTTTGGTTATTAGATAACCAACTGGTGTGCTCTTTCCTAGAAAGACTTTCTACCAGTCTTGGCATTCCTTAGTTGCCTGCAATTTTTTTGTGTGGGGTTGAGGCTTATGGCCTTTCCTCTGTACACTTTGGCATATCTACTTCTGCTGTCCTTGTTCAATTTATGTTTAGGAAGTCAGACTGGTGTGACTTTACGGGTGTAGCTTCTCACATTACTAGGAGACACAGTCTCACAGCAATCTCCCTGATCCTCACACTCTTAGAATCTTACCACTCTGTCTCCCACAATGTTCCCTGGGCCTTAGGTGTGGGAGTTGTCTTGTACATGTACCCACTGGGATGGGTTCCACAACTCTGCATTTTGATTGGTTATAGTTTTCTGTAATAGTTTTTGTCTGTTGCAAAGAGAAGATTCCTTGGTGAGGAGTATCTGTGGGTACAAGGACAAATATTTAGAATACAGTTCAGGGTTCAAAAACCATCTAACAAAACCTCCGGCACTTAGAATGAGAAGCTCGCCTTGGAATTGTTAGTCCAAGAGTCAAAGAGACTCCCAAAACTTTACAGACCATTGTTATTGCCCTTGCTTGCCCCTCAGACAGGGAAGGTAAGTTCCTATTGCTGAAGACACCCTGCCTTTCAACATAAGGCCCAAGGCCCCTGAGCTGTAACTAACTGAATGTCTCCTCACTGAGGACTCATTTTCTTGGTACCAGAAGTCATCATGCAAGCTTCCAAAGGAGGGAAGCAACCCACAGTCCTACTCAGCTATGATACCTATGAACCACATCAATAATTGGCATGGCACAATAACTCTACAGGTGCAATAGTGGCACATACACTTTGATGGTAACCAACAGCTCCTTAATTGGACATAAGATCCAACCAACAAGATACAAATCATTCCTGGTACTGGAATTATCTGGGGCTGGTGAAGTCACAGATCTTGTCAGAGAATCTACAACTGTCATTTTACTAAACCAGTGTAATGACTAGTTTTTACATTCTTAATGTTGAACAGATTATAAGTAGTCTATCATAAATGAAAATAAATATTTTGATATTCCAGGCTGTACAAAATCATTTGTCCTTTGTCTTTTCTCAAGTATATACAAGTATATTCCCTCATGTTATTTGTTAGATCAGAGAAGTAGTCGTTTTACGCTAATATATTTATGTCAATTATTCATATTTATTAATAGTTCTTGAGTTCTGTTTACAGTTCTCTACATGGTCCACCACCCACTCCTTCCTCCACTTACACAGAATAATTGCAGTATGTCACACAGTAAGCTTTACCACTTTACACATCACATTTCACTTAATATGCCTAGTTCATGCTAAGTGCTATTATTACCCTATCTATATGTAAGGAGACTTGAACTTCAAGAGATATGTAATTTACCCAAAATCTGTCAGCTAATCAGTAACTGGAGTGACTATGAACCCAGATGAAGCGTGTGCCTCAAAGAGTTTATTGTTCTCTCTATAGGAAAATCATATACTATCTAATACTAATTTGTACATGCAAAATATTTTATAGTGTTCAGGGCACCTTTGCAATGGTGGGGAAATCACCATTTTCTAGTTGAAGTAAGTTCAGTCAGGTGTTCTGCGTTCCAAAGCTCACAGAGGGTTGTGTTAATACGGATCCAGCTAAAGAAACATCACAGGCATTTGTTATTTTCATTGAAGTAATTTAATACAACGTCTGGGTTTTGAAAAGACTAAGAACACTTGGGAAGAAAAGGGAAAGGGCGGTCAGAAATGACAGGAAACCATTGCTGTCCCCAGAGGGGAGGGAACAGAAAAGAACATGGTGCTATCAAGAACCAATGAGCACTGTGCCACCAAGAGGGACAGTGAGGGGCCACGCACCCTCCTGACAGTCAGCCAGAGTCAGCAAGGGTATAAAAATCCCTTTCATTTCTAGCTTCTTTTATCTCACCTCTGGCATCCACAGTCATTTGCTCCCATAGATGCTGAAGAAAGAAGAAAATAACTGGTTCTCCTTAGTTCTCGCCTTTTGATGGTATGCATCTTCTCCCAATGGCTAAGTAAAGGGATCCTTCAAAGGATCGTTTTCAGACTTTCTGCCTTATGCAATGCACAGAGGACTACAGGGCAAGTGTGGAGCTGAGAGTGAGGCAGATACCAACATAGAAACAGAACCAAACATAAACTTCTAACTTATCTATTATAGGGCTGGGAACATGGACCAGTGGTTAAGAGTATCTGACGCTCTCCCAGAGGGCCTGAGTTCAGTTCCCAGCATCACAGCAGGTGGCTTATAATGCCTGTAACTCCGCCTCAAGAGAACTAAGGCTATATTCTGCCTCCACACACACCAGACACAGAGATCCACACACATACACATAATTAAGAATAAAATAGATGTTTTAGAAATTACTCAATAACTCTTATATAGACACTAGGATAGTCGTTTGTTATGGATTGCAACTATAAACATAAGTGTATGTGCATGCTCATGTCCTTGTGAACATTATAGTGGAAAGACATACTGAAATTCTTTCCATCACACCCCATCCTCTCTGAGGACACATTTGGCAGGTTTTTAAACTTTGTTCTCTTTCTTTTTAAATTTATTTTTGACAGTGCAGGCTAGCCTTAAATTTATAAACCACACTGTAGACTAGCCCAGGCTGGCTCAAACTCCAATCCTCGGGCTCAGCCTTCCTGAACGTATCTTTTACAACTGAAATGATTTGTTCGACCCTGTTGTGCTCACTTGGGTGATCTTTGAACTCCGTCCCCCAGGGTCCCACTCTGTGTGTATATCTGAGCTGCTTGACAAGGAGGACTCGTACATGATTGAAAGGCGTATGTGAAGCAACAGTATTGTTTTCGGGTGTCTTTTTGGTAAGATGCTATACCAGGTTTCAGCTGTCCCCTACTCTACACCTCCTTTGTCTTCTAGGTCATTGGCTCTAGGGTCACCTGAAGTTTGGCTGGGTAAGTCAGTGTTTACACCGAGCAGCTGCTTCCTGTGGACCACTCTGTCAGCTGTGCCTCCACAGTGTGCTTGAGCAGCTGGGTACGTTCATCTTAGCAAAGTCCCCAGCATGCTCCAACTTTGACACTGAAGACAGACTGCCCAGTAATCCTACCCCGATCCTCTATCACAGTAGTTCACTTCCCATCCCCCGACTGCTGTGTACAATCAAGTTTCTATTAAGAAATTCCTTGTCTGATGAATGGACTGCAGCCCTACTACCCTGACTTAGGAAAGTCCCTCCTGTGTTTCCAAAAATAGGCTGTCTTTGAGAATTCCGGAGAGGACAGCTACATGCTGTGCTAAATCTTTCCTTAAACATATTTCAAGGTAATTTATCTCCCATATAAGACACTTCTAAACCTATTTCTCTTCTAAACTGCCGGCAAAGTACTCTGATCTGGCTACAAAACTCAAAACCAAGTTGAACCTCTGACATTTAATTAATGAATAATTCAGCAGACTGCTTCCAGAAAGTCTCAAAGGATCACCAAATGAATGACCAAAAGATAATCAAAAAGTGTTTTGAAATGCTTCCATCTCCTGTAAAACAACTTCTTCCATCATTGCGTATGCTAGTTGTTTTTGTTTTGTTTTGTTTTCCTTTCCCTGGTGTAATGCTCAATTCCCTGCACTAAAAAGCTAACGTGACAAGTCTTCTCAATCTCAATACAGGTAATTAGTTATTTTATTGGCTGCATATTAGAAACAGAGCATATTAACTACCTTTTCTTACGCTGTCATGATAATTGCCAGAAAGTACAGCATAGATTCAGCAAGAAACTGACTCATGAATAAAAGCTGAATTTTTCAAAACTAATTATTATTCAAAATAAGAAGGGAATAATGCTTCCAAACTTTTTAATTTTGTGTTTATTCTTTGACAACTTTAGATGTGTAAATAGTGTATTTTGATATTACTCATTTCTTATTCCTTTTCTTATCCATCCCAACTTCCACTGAACCATTTCTCTACCAGTTCCTCTCCTACTTTCATGTCTTTTTTGTATGTGTGTTTAACTAAAGTTCCTGACATGAACATGGCTAGAAAGTTCTTCACTAGAGCATATGCAACTAACGTTGGGTACACCATTGAAAAAACCGACTTCTTGCCTGTAAATTATTAATTGCCAATCGCTCCCCAAGGAGGGATGGGGCCTCCATCCATGATGGAATGTTAATTGACCCAATCTTGTGAAAGTCTTTTGCATGTGACCACTGCGAGTTCATAAACATAATAGCTTTGGTATGTCCACGGGATAGCATTTTACCATAGTCCTCCCCATCTCTTAGCTCTTACAGGATTTCTAACCCCTTCTGGTTGTTTGAATGAGAATGGTCCCATAGGCTCATACATTTGAATACATGATCCCCACATAATAGAAATGTTAGGGAAAGATGTGTGTGACTTTGTTGGGGGATGTTGTAGCAGTTTAATATTAGTTGTGTTTAAAATATTGTTTTGTGCACTATTGGATAAGGGGCTGCCTCGGTCTTGGCATTTTGTATTGTCCGCAGGTGTTGAATTTATGGGGGGACGTTTGATTGCTAATGATCTGCCTGTGCAGATCACCTAAGGAGTTCTGGATCAATAAAAACACCTGAGCTGGGACCCTCAGGGCTCCACTGGCCAGTATGGTACTGGCCAGGATGGTAGTTCCCTCTGCTGAAGTCTGGCAGGACTTGTGCCTATGAAAATTCCTCCATCTCTTCTTTGCTGAGCCCACACAGTGGCTAACTACTACAGGTGGAGGGGGGTGTTACTAGGAGGGGTGCTTTGAGATGTCAAAGTCTTCCACCTTCTTCAATGCTCCTCTGCCTCCTTCTTGTGATTGGAGCTATGAGCTCTCAGCTGTTGCTGGTGTGAAGCATGCTGCAGCCACACCTCCACCACCGTGGACTCTAATCATCTAGAACCAGAAGTCCAGGTGAGTGCGTTTTTTATAAATTGCTTTTTCAAGGTGTTTTATCACAGTTACGGAAAATTAATACTCCATTCTAAAGAAATGCTCCCCAAGTCTTAAAGGGAATGACATGGATGGCATGTTTAGGACTGAGCACACGACAAGGTTCAGGGCTTTGATCAGTTAATTATGAGTATCTGCAAGATGTTGTCTAAATAAATAAATAAATAAGGACTTTAGAAAAATAATTGTGTTCTCTAAACCATTCACAGCAGTAATTCTGTTGTATGGCTTCAGTAGCTGTGATGGAAAAACATAATCATACTATTTGATAAATATAAATAAAATAAATTTGATAAATGCTATTTGATAAAATGGAGAGAAGTCTAACAAAATGACTTCTACAACAACAAAGAAAAAAAAATCCTGAAATTCACGTCAGCTGTGATCACGTATGCTCTTCAGACTCTGAGATAGAGCAGGCGAATGTTTGCAGGAGAAAGCAGCACTAAAAGTGCCATAGTAAAGTGGGTACAGATTCACATTTAATTCCTTACAAAAGACTTTGAGGCAACTCACAACAGACGATTCTAAGTCTACATATTTGAAACACTGGAACATCTTGTTCT
The DNA here is from genome assembly GCA_026225945.1 of Cricetomys ansorgei. Classification (NCBI taxonomy): domain Eukaryota; kingdom Metazoa; phylum Chordata; class Mammalia; order Rodentia; family Nesomyidae; genus Cricetomys; species Cricetomys ansorgei. The sequence continues at coordinate 75,088 of JAMJFZ010003965.1, forward strand.
ATCTAAGAGCCACCAAATCTAGCACTATGTTGGAACAGAGTGGGGCACCAAAAAGCATTTGTTAAGTAATGATAAATAACATTAAAAATAAAAATTGGTAAGTTCAATAGTTGAATCAATAAATAGTATAAACACAAAAATAGAAAGTCTAGAAATAAGGAAACACAAAAAGAGATAATATGAAAAGTTTGGAGCAATCTTGAAAAAAATGTCTTAAAAATGAACTTCCTGGAGCCAAAGGAAGGATTTTATAAAGTTGAGTTTAATATCAGCATAGATTTATAAAGAGGTTGCTAGCTGTCTAACCCCCAAGAAAGCTTTGCCATGGGATACCTAGACTGGAAAACAGGAACAAACACATGGACATGTTTTCCAAGTCATTTAAAAGTCATGCCCTAAAAGACTTCCACATATGGATATTTCTTTAAATCTGAGGATGGAAGATTAAAATTTATAAATGAAACTGAATTGAGGGTGGGGCATGGTAATAAAACCCATGAACGTGACATCCCAATGATTTGCTTAATGCTAAAGTTCAAGGAGGCTTCCTGTTGCAGTTTAATTTATCTGTCTCTACCCTCCCAACAACTGATTTCCCCAGCCAGCTTTTGGAAAAGGTTAATAGTAGAGATTTCACTTGTGGAGACTAATGACCCTTGAAAGTCAGTATCTTATGATGTTGGCTCAAGAACAACCCTTGACTGTAGATAGCCAGGATGTACTTAACAAGGATGCAGCTTTTCATCAGCTCTCACTTGTCTGATATATAATCTGTTCTTCTTTACTCTTTAAAAAAATGTATACATGCAAACAATGCATATTAATTATGTCCACTACACTCCCTCCCTCAATTACCCCTACCATCCAATATGTCTCTCTTCAGCATATATACACATATACCACTGAGACCAATTAGTGCTGCCAGTTGCACGGGTGTGTTAGTGTGGGGCATCCACTGGGGCATGCAATCTTGACTAATTGCACATTTACAAGGGAGTAGCCACAGTTGGAGGCAAATCTTTTAATGATCCAATAACATTCAAATATTTACCTAGCTGCCACTCCATAAAACATGAATTAAAAAGCAGTAGCCTGGAAGATACTTAAAACTGAAATTATCAACTTTCCAATCGTGTAAGTTTGGCAGAAAGACAAAATAATTTTGTGCAGTGTTGAATCTCAGAAATGAACAAACTACAAGTCACAAATGGACCCTCAGTTAACTAAATAGAATGGCCTGTTCTTTAATACTGTCAAGCACGATAGAAAATATAATCTCCCTCTGTGTCAAGGCAAAATGTTGATTTTGGTTTTAGACAACAATGTTTAGATGATCTAAAGTAGCAGACTGATTCTTGAAATGACAGCTACACTGTGAAAGCAGAACATGACACCAATTCAGATATACTCATGCTCCTGTCAGCAGGAAGCTTACAATAATCTATAATTATTTGGGGCATGAAATGACCTTTTTTAATGTATCAAAAATAAGGCATTTCCTTAGCAGAGGTTATTTTCACATAATTTGAATCTGGAACTATTCTTACAATCAAGACTTCCTAAAAAATAATCTTTGATATGTGTATGTATAGATGTGTATATGATATGTATGTATAATATGAATGAATACATGGTAAGCATATAACTTAACCATGAACAATGAAGACTTTTTGTCTATAAAATTAAATGTATTAAAGTCTACAAAATCTATAAAAAGTATAATTATTCTTATGGAGGCAAAGCAGAGCACTAAAATTAAGCTCAATTATGGAACTGCTAACCTAAATCATCCCTATTCCTCAGGCAGGAAGATAAATTATAAACTGACATCAAATTTGCAAAAATTGTTGTGACATTATGAGGAACTGTTTTGAATTCTGACGCATATATAATTTTTGGAGGTAGTTTATCAGCATATTTGAAGACAAGAAAGGATACTTTCTATTTACATAGAGAGTCTACACTGAAGAATTCAGAACAACTAGTATTACAAGAATTCAAGCTCTTGGTGAGAAAAGAGTACCTAGATATCTTATAAAATGTCCTTGTTCAAGTATGCTGATTCTATTTTAGGTTGGAGATGGTTGTTGTTGTTGTTGCTGTTGTGGTTGTGCACAACTAGGACTGAATACTGGCTGTAGCACCTCTACTCATACTCTCACTTGGGAAGCACCCCTAGAAAGTTCTTAGGTTCCTGAGCCACTACTCAGAAAGGCACAACTTGTCAGTAAGGATCAACCATTTGGGAACATGAAGTAAACTCCTAGCATGTTGAATTCGCACATTTGGAAATTGCTAAATAGCTACTTACTACCCCATGCACCTGGCCTAGAATACACGATCAGAAAGAACAATAGAAGTTCTGTTTTAGAAACTGTCAGGCTTCCTATGGCTCCTCAGAAGTCTGGCTACTCAGCTGCTTCTCCAGACCCCTGCCCTATTCTCCATAGTACATAAGGATGCATAAGCTTTAGTGGGGTTTGTTAAATATTTTCCCTTGGGTAACAGATCCATAGAGTCTTCCACTATTGCTATAAGAACAACCTTATTATGTCATACTTATTTCATTGACTCATTCTTTAATCCAAAATCTAATCTGAGGGAACAGGGCTTCTTTGGCATGTTTATTTGTCTTAAGTGTGTACATCCGACATGGTTTCAACAGAACAAAATGACCAGACACCTGAGTACACTGTCCCTATTAGTGACTTCATTTGAGATCCTTCTGTTTCCTGAATCAGAATCAAGAATCAAATTTGCTATCATTCATGTGTGCATATACACACAGCTTTTTAATAGCAATATATGCTTCATATTTCTCAGATGAAAAAGTCTAAACAGTCATAAGAGAGGGTGGTCTATTCAAAGAACCATAGGAGATGCTAACAAAAGGTTCACATTTTCTGCCTGAGCTTCCAAAATCTCCTACAGCAGAGTTCTAATTCAAATACTGTCAACTTAAAAAGGTTAATGATAAAGGTCAATATATGGTATTAGAAGTGGAGCCATTGCTTTTACCTAATATCTTGCACTTCAATATAATAAACTAGGATTAACAATAGGGAGGCTTCACATGCAATAGAAACAATCATGCAAGAAAACTTTAAGATCTTGAATAGAAGGTAATTTATTACTTGAAACTTGGGTCATTTGTAGGCAGAACATGTTAACTCGCCTAGGCAAGAAAGAGGGGAACTTCAGGTGAACACCAATATGCTCACTTCCTTACTTGTCCAATTTCAAAATAAAATTCCTTTGTTTCTAGAAACATTCAGAGCTGACAGGATCAGGGATGAACAGCTATATTCCTTGTAACTTAAAGTCCAATATGTCTAGTTTGTGATTCGCTAGCTCTGACGAGACTTGACAAGCCTGGTGAATACAGAACAGTTGGGCAATTTCTTAGGATGGAAGAATTTATACATTCTCAGCTAACACACCTAAGGAAACAGGCTGCTGTGAGAAGACTGAATCTGGGAGTAAACTAAGGTTGATGAGAATGAAATTGGATGTGCATGACCTACAACACCTGGTACAGGGAATATAAAAAGAAAACTTGCCTGGAATCATATTTAAGTAAAAATTGGATAGTGTTGCAGATGTGAGGGAAGTCAGCTGGATTAGACCCTTAATTGTTGAGGGAGCAGAGCTAGAAAATGAATAACACAAATAAATTCAAGGAGAAAAGATGGGAAAAATTAAGACTGGAGAGAATATTTAGAGCAAATGATTTTCTGATGGAGGGTGGAGACCCCAGATCACATAGTTGCTTTATGTAGATATATTGCATATATTTCATATTGTATCCAAGTAAAAGGCAGTTCAGTATTTCTTTAGGTCAACAAGGGGGAAGGTTTCAGCAACATTCTTTTTCTTAACTGTGGTCAACAGATAAATTCTTTTTGTTTTTATCAGTAAAATATATTTTTATGGAATAAAGGAGCAAATGGGACTCCCGGTCTGAAAGTGCAGTGGTTCCCATAACTACAATGCTAACTCCATGAGTGGAGAAAACGCCAGCCCTGATAAACATCGCTTTCTCAATACATGCTCACCAAATCACAGGAAAGGGAGAAAGCAGAAGAGCAAATACAGGAAAAGGAAAAACCAATCCAATTGCTAGTTTCCTTTTCTCTCTCTCCAGCACTCCACAGAAATTTCTGAGCATCTGCACTGGAGTCAGCTGGGTGCCTTGTGACAATGTGTGGAACATCAGCTCAGCTGGCCCTGGGATCTTCCCTCCCATCTTAACTGGAGCTTGCATAGATTGGGCACACCCTGAAGGATATCACTTCCATCCACAAAATCCTTCCTCCTTTAGGACACTGGTCCACTCTCCTTTAATCAAAGTTAAACTTCACTACAGTTGGATATAATTGTAGTATATCTTCCAGGGCTTCATGGGTTGAAGTCTAACCCCATTGTGAAGATCAAGAGAGTAGAAACTTACTCTAGGTCTAGAATTTAGGAATAAAGTATCTAGGCAGGTGGGTAATATGAGACAGTTAGGTCAGAGCCTCCAGGACAGACCCCTAATGGTTATATAAACAAAAGAGAGAAATCTGGAAAAGACCTACATTCACAGAGAGCCTTTTTTTCTCTTGCCATGTGATGGTTTATCACCTTCTGTAGCTCCCAACCTTGACCTTCAGAACCAAAAACCAAAATGAACTTCTTTTCGATCAAAATTTATCCACTCTCTGGTATTTTTTAGCCTATTCCTTTGGTAGAGAAAAATCACTTTTCTCAAGTTTATTCTGAAAGTGGGTCAATACAATAAAAGGTTCCAATGACTATAAACTCTTTTAAAAAGTGTTAGAAGGTACTGGATGTTTTCCAGCATTGGTCCTAAGAGACTGAATTATAGATCCCTCTACAGAAAAAAATTCTACAATTATCTCTTTCTCTGTGTGTGATACCAGGCACTTAGTATAATTGGCCACAGTCAATAACCATGAATTTCAAGAGTAAAAATCGCCAATGGAGGTTCTAAACTGTTCTGGAAATAAGATAACAACATTGTTCCAATTGATTCAGAACCATTTTTGAGGCTAATCTAACAGCTGTCCTGGAGAGTTAATTTGTTCAGTGGCTCCCCTAAATTTTCTATGTGGGAAAAGAATAAAACAGGGGCATCTAAGCTTGCCCATGGAGTTCTGCTTTTCCTGACAAGGTTCATACAGAGATTAGTGCAAGGATCTGGAAAAAATGACCTCTCAGAAAAGGAAGGATAGAGGACATAAACTCATGGAGAATTTCCTGACATAGACCCAGTAGGTGGGAAGGCAAAAGAAGATCATCCACATTCGTGACTAATAAATCATCAGGAATATTTTAAACAACAAATATTTTAAGAAAGAACAAACAATACTCCCATGTTCAGATAAAAGCCAAAAATGACTTCTGGTGCTCAGTCTTGAATGGACAAAAAAGAATAAAACAAAAGTATTTTTAACAGCTCAAATACAGGTGCTATGGGGCCCTGGTCTGATGGAAAGCTAAGAAAACGGCCAAAATCCAGGCTGTGTTGTTGTGATAGAAACTCAAGACTGTGTGATTTATGAAGAATAGGGATTGGTTTCTTCTGTTTCTGATTTGAAATGTTCAAACTTGGAAAACCTGTGTTAGAGAGTGCTATATCATCCTATGCTAGCAGGTAATGGACAAGAGGCTGTTAGAAAGGAGGAAGCAGTCAGACTCTGTTTGTGAAGAACTACTTCTGATCTGCTTTGTTTCATCTCTTCAAGACAGGCTTTCTCTTTTGAAATTCTGACTGTCCTGAAACTCACTCTGTAGACCATGGTGACCTCGAACTCACAGAGATCTGCATGCTTCTGCTTCCTGAGTACTGGTATTAAAGGTGTGCTCGATCACTGCCCAGCTCAAGAAGTAACTTCTTAAGTAACTAGTCCAGTCATATGACAGTCACATTGATCCAGGACTCAATCATCTTCAAGAGGTTCTATCTCTCAACATCAGTGTATTAGTAATTTAACTTCTGACATGTGAACTTTGGTGGGTGAGGGCACATGAAAACCATGACTAGGTATAAAATAGTGGTAAGATGAGATATATGGCAGTAATGGTAACCATAAAAGTTGTTATTGCAGAAGTAGTTTTCATAAAGCCTCCTACCTATTGTTCCATGACCACTTAGGATGATACATCATCTGAGACTTTGGCCTCCATTTTTGAGTCTTACATCTCTTCCTAACTGTACCATGGATACCAACTCATCAACTGTGGATATTCATCACTGACCTCACACACCTGACTGCAGCTGATTCCTGGATGGTTGCTGTTAACCAAGTGGTAATCTTCTGAGACAGATATAGACTAGGGACAGAAATTAAAGTTTAAGAACTAAAAAGAAGATCTTACATTTGGAACTTTCAAACCCAGAGTTTGGTATTTGGGGAATTAGAGGAGTCCCAGGACTAGAAGAGAGAGAGATTACATCCTTAGGAATACGGAGGTAGGATAACTTAGGCCATACTTATCTGGAGTCCATTTGACCTGTGGAAGGTAGACTCAAGTCTCAAGTCTTGAATGAACCTCCTGAAGCTTACATAAATTTTTAACTTACAAAAAGAAATAAAAATTCCAGATATATTAGCATTACCATTGTTTGTAATCTGTACTGAAATCCTCATGGCAGAAAAAGTAGCTAACAGTTGTCTGTAAAACATCTGGAGTAGAGTCATGCCTTCTTGTTGTAGCAATAGCTATGTCTTTGGGTTAAAAATTATGAACACTTTTTCCTCTGTCCAGAGGGATGAGTACATAGATTGGACAAAGATAATTTAGCCAAGTGTCTTCTATACGTAGAAGACAACCAAAGAAATTTTAAAATCTAGAGCTTGTGACTGATAATAGTAGTCAGTTGTTTACCAGCTTATGAGAGCTTTACTAATCAATGTTAAAACTCTGAACTTTTGAAATCTTAGTACAACAGTAGCATATAAGGGGAAACATTTTAAATGCCATATCCAGCAGATCCCTGAGGAGCATGAGGGAGGAATTTAAGAACCATGCTCTGTTCAGTGGATCTCTGAAGTTTGAGGACCATTATCTGTTACATATATCCAAGCTAAACAAATTTTGCTTGTTTTTTGTTATTTGTTTTAGACTTAACTTTGATAATATATATAGGAGGCTAAATAAGGCATATTCTTGTACTTAATTACATTTGAACTTAGAATGGTTACAAGCACAGTTCTTAAAATATTAGAGAATTTGATCCTATATGAAATGACTGAACATAAATTTCCATATCTTAATTATAAGTTAGTAGCATTTATAAGATTATGGTTTTACAGCTTTATCTCTGTTAAGTTTGAGCCTTAAAATTAACAATTTCAATTTCTGAATTGAAGTATTTTTAATATCAAAATAAAACTTAAATCATAAGTACTATCCATAGGGAGACTGGCAACTTTATAATCTTCTGGTCCTTTCATAATAAACCATTACAGAATATCAGTTTCTTAAGTGACTCAGTTTATCAAAATAGTTAACAAAGTTAGAAAAGACAGGAAAGCTAGACACACATTTTTAAATCAGTCTCCGTTAACTTGAATAGACCTTTGGTAAGGAGAGACATCCTTTAAGCTCTTTGCCCAATTCCTTAGATCATTATCTTGCTGCATCATAAGATAGGAATATCCTAGTTTCTGGTGTTTAGTGTTTAGTGTTCATAGCTGTGGCCCTAACTCTTTAGCTTTTTATTTATTTTTTAATATCACATATTAATAAAGTCATCATAACCAAAAACATTTTATAAACTTAAAATGTACGATAGCCTTCAAAATGTAAATATTTTAGGTGTTTTTTTTTTTAAAAATCCAGTTTTTTAATTTAAATTTTCTATAAAACTCCCACATTTTTCTCTTAAAAATGTTTAAAGCCTTTCAACTGTAGAATCCTACAAAATCAAAGGGTAAAGTACTGTTTTTGTATTTCAAGAGTGAAGATACAAGGCACAACCATGATCTGGACAAGGCAAAATCAAACTCCAACTATGCAAACAATTCGGTGCTCAATACTGAAATTCATTCACAATCTTCTGGGCTTCCTCACCAGCTTCAGGTAACCTTTATGGCTCCATCCTAAGCAGCACACACTGCCTGCTTTCTAGGCCCTGGCCAGTTCCACTTCATTGCATACCAGCTGTTCCTGGTACCTATCATATGACATTGGTATCTTCAAAACTGCTAGGTTTCCCCATTGCCACTGGGCTCTCTTTTGGAACCTCAGCCTTGCCACACAGTGTCACAGAATCAAGTGGCTCACCTAATACAGGACATAAAAGAGACTTTAAAAACATACTTGGGTCTAGAGAAGAGATAGCCATAACTCAATTCCAAGTCAGATTTTCAATAAAGTAGAACAGCATAAAAGAACTTTAATATTATCTATACCCAAAAGACATTTGAATCCATGCTAAACTGAATCCAGTAAACAGAAAGCTCAGATATAAATTCTGAGCCCTGGCCATCAAAGCAGCCATGATAAGTGACATTAACACTGGTGGCTGGCTGCCAGCCATGGCAGAGATAGCAAAAACAAAACAATAACACAAAACAAAGAAAGCTCACACACTCAAAAGAAAACTGTCAGAAACAAAACATGTAGTTTTGTTTCATTCAATACATTCGACTCACCTAACCTATTTTGTCTCGGCTCCCATGTTTGCAACAAAAGTTATGGACACACCAGAAAAAACATACACACAGAGACAGACAAAACTTTCCAAACAACCAAAACCAAGGGAGCATGCAGTGTCTTGCTATTTGCCATGGATGAGAGAATGTTAGGGTCCCATTGAACTTCTTCCTCATCCCAGATTTGAATCCCACAGAAAAGAACCAGACTATAATTTACTAGGAGGCCTCCATAGATGCTTGCTGCTTTTCTCAGTAGGGAAGTTCACTTTCATAGTCTTCAAGATCAAAGGCAAGCCTTGGAGCCTTGAAATGTTCCCTTCAACCCAGAAGTCCCAGAGGGAAGGTCTGGCTATAAAATTTGGATGGGCCATCTAAATCTCACTGGGGGCCTCCAGAAAATGTTAATCCTTCTGGTCAAAAATAAGACCACTACAACAACTTTTGAGCTAAATTTGAAGCATGTTTTAATTAACTACTGGCCATGATGATGGACACTGGCCAGGTCCATTCTCAGGATTCTCAGAAAATTGTCATGACTCTATTCTTAGTTTATGTTTTTGGACTCTGAGGTAAGGAAACTCTCAAAAGTCTGCAAGAAAAAGCCTTGAGTTATTGGAGATAGCATAATGGGATTGTTAGAGCATGCTGCCCTCATCTGCCTGTACAAGCAAGGTACTGCCGTGGAGAAGTTTTTGCAAGCAAGAGATCTAGAGCTGTCTAGCCTCCAAGTGTGGATCTCAGAGTATGTAGGAGCAGGGGAAGTACAGCAAGAAAGAAAGGCCCATTCAGGGGAAAAGATGACTGGGCTCAAGGGCTAGATGAGCAGGAGAGTTAAGTTACTCTTCTACTTGTACAAGGTGTAGATTGAGGCAAAGTGCTCCCACACCAGCAGTACAAGAACCAGAGAAAAAAGGTTCAGTCTGCTGAACAACAGAGACTCAACTAGATATGTAAGGAGAATAGACTGGACCAGGGTAGGTAGTCAAAAACCTACTAAAGTATGACTGGAGTGCTGGTAGTTGTCTAGGAGATTGCAGAATGTGTTGTCTGGCAGCACACCAAGCAGCAGAGAAAGGGAAAGTAATAGTTTAAGTCTATTAAGCAGACATTGGCTTGGATATTCTGTAGGACCTCTGGGTGCCCTTCTTTCCTCATTTGGTCCTGTATACTTATCCATCCCTATGCCTTCTTCTAGGAACAAGAAGCTACCATCTCAGGGAACCCACTTTCCCTTTCCTAGCCTTCCTATGTTCCTCTATTCTTCCTCCATTCCCCCTTCTCAGGGACTGACACCAACTATTGTTGGCAGAGGGGATGATGACCACTATAGGCAATTCATGTTGAAAGGGATTGTTGGTCCAAAACAGAAAGGACTCTCCTCAGACAGGTGAGAAAGATACCACAGGCTTGCCTATAGACCAATGTGAGGGAGGCATTTTTCTCAGTTGAGGCTCCCTCTTCTCAGATGACTCTAGCTTGTGCCAAATTAACATAAAACTAATCAACACAGATACCCATATACTGAGACAAAAAGGATAAAAGCAATCTATCAAGTAAATGGAAACTGAAAACAAGATGTCATAGCTATTCTAATGTCTAAAAGAGTAGGCTTCAAACCAAAAAACATTAGAAGACATCTATAAGGCCCCTGCATATTAATAAAGGAAATAATTCATCAGAAGACATAACAACTTTTAATATATGTGCATCAAAATGCTGTGGATTCTAACTGTATAAAAACATCTGAATGGATACAAAAGGTCAGATAAGTCCTTATATAACAATAGTGATTTCAATAATCCACTCTTATCTCTAATAAGATATCCAAACTAAAAATCAACAAAGAAACCTCATAGTTAAACTGTGCCATTGATCAAAATAACTTAACAGATGACTACATAGTATTCCACCCAATCGAAACAGAGTACAATTTATTATCAATTTCAGAAGATAGTACAAAATTAAAACTTTCCTAGAATCATCAGGCAGTGGTGGTGCACACCTTTATTCCCAGCACTCAGGAAGTAGAGGCAGGCAGACCTCTGTGAGTTTGAGGCCAGCCTGGTCTACAGAGAGAGTTCCAGGACAGCCAGAGTTACAACAAAGAAACCCTCCCTCAAAAAACAATTTTTTTTTTTTTTTACTTCCTAGAGTCAAATAAAGATGGAAGTACAACTTACCAAAACCCTTGGGAAACAGCTAAGGCGGTTCTCAGAGGAAAGTTTATAGCTTTGTAGCTGTGGGTATCTACATTTTTTAAAATGTCTCAAATAGCTTAACAAACACTGCTAAGTCCTAGCAAAACAAGATCAATCTAAACCCCAAAGCAGTAGGTGCTAAGAGATATGAAGATCACAGCCGAAATTCATGAGATTGTATGTATAAAGAAATAGTACACATAATCTGTGAGCGTTGATTCTTTCAAAAAATATAAAAAAGCAAACTCTCTACCCAAACTAAACAAAACAAAGACTAGAAAATAATAAAATGTGATGGAAAAGAGGATGATATTGCCGAGTCCCATGAAATATGGAGACTCACTAGGGACTACTTTGAAAAGCCACAGCTAAAAGTCCTGGAGAAGCTGGAGCAAGAGCCCAACCTTCTGACATTGCAGCGCAATGATGTCATCTCTAAATTTCATGCTCAAGACTCATGGTATTGAGCTGCCAAAAAAAAAAAATTGGAAAAAAAACCAAAGCATTTTAAGTAAGTTTATGAATAAAGCTATATTCATAGCTATCCTGAGACCACAGTTTTGATTTATCTAATCTAGAAGAAATGAATAAATTCCTAGACACATGTGACCTATAAAATTAAATCTGTAATATGTAAACAATATAAACAGATCCACAAAAATTAACGAAATTGAAGCTGAAACAGGAGACCTATCAGCAAAGAAAAGTCCAGGACAAAGTGGATTCATGGCTGGATTTTACCAAACTTCTAAAATACATAGTTAACATAGCTGGACATGATGACACATGCCTATAATAGCAGCACCTGTGAGACAGAGACGGACAGATTTCCTCTGTTTGAGGACAGCTGGTCTACATAGTGAAGTTCAGTGAGTACACAGTGAGACTATTTCTCAAAAAAACCAAAACCAACAAACATCAAAATGTTAACACGAATGCTCCTCAAACTGTTCAATTTAATAGGAAGGCAAAGAATAATAGCGTTCTTGTTCTAATAAGTGAGGAATGCTTTGTACCAAAACTGGACATGAATACAACAAAATAAGAAAGTTATAGACAAATTTCTCTCGTGAACATTAATGTAAAAACTCACAATAAAATCCTTATAAATCAAACTTACAGCACACTAAGATGGCAATAAAATATGACTGAGTTGCCTTCATTCTAGGAATGCAAGGTTTGGTCAGCATATTCAAATAAGTACATGTAGTTCAGTATATAAGTAGAATCAAGGATAGGAAACCATGTGATTGTCTTTGAAAAAAAAAACTTTAACAAAGTTCAGTATCCTTTTATGATAAAATACCTAAAAAAGAAAATAAAACTATAAAAGGAGAATTACTCAACATAATATAAAAGCTATACACAACAAGCCTATAATCAACGTTTCATTTGGTGGGGGAAAATTCAGAACAAAGAATGAGTAGAATCTGCCACTCTATCCATGCTTATGCAATAAAGTGCACAAAATCTTAACTAGGGCAATAAGAAAAAAGAAGGAAATATAAGAGCTACAAATAGCTAAAGAAGAAGTTAAACTATCCCCATTTGTAGATTATTTAATTCTATATAGAAAAGACCTGAAAGACTCCACCAAAAAACTCATAGGCCTAAGTAACACTTCAGCAAAGTAGCAGGATATAAAAACAACATACAAAATTCAGTAGCTTTTCTAGATGACAATAATTAAGTCACTGAGAAGTAATTCAGACTGAATATCCCATTCGCAATAGCCTTTGAAGAAAACAGTTCTAGGAATGAACCTAACCAGGGGTGAGAGAGTTCTGTAATGAAAACTTTAAGACATCAAAGAGGACTCAAGATGAAAAGACCTCCCTTGCTCATGGATTGGCAGAATTAATATTGTGAAGGTGGTTTTACTGCTAAGATAGTCTGCAGATTCAATGAAATCCTCATCAAAATACCAATGACATTCTTCACATAACCAGGGAAAAAATTCCAAATGGGAGCACAAAGGGCTCCAAATATCTAAAGCAATACATAGCAGAAATAGCAGTGCTGAAGTAATCAATCATAATACTCGATATCAAGCTGTATTACAGAGCTATAGAACATGAACAGCATCATCCTCGTGCAAAAATGTACATGAAGACTAATGGAATAGAAAAGAAGACCTAGAAATAAGCTCGCAGTTATACCCACCTAATTTTTTACAAAAGTGTCAAAAACATGCATTGTAGTAATGCCACCCTCTTTGAAAATAGTGCTAAGAAAATGGATTTCACATGTAGATTGGTCCATCTCTTACCCTTCATGAAAATAGATCAAATACCATTTTTATGACCTGAAATTTCAAAGCTGTTAGAGGAAAATAAAGCATTATCTAGCTATACCACTGTCAGTAATATAATCAAAAGATTGAATCAACATATCACAGAGACACTTCCACATCCATATTTATTACTAAACTCATGATAAGCAAGAAATACAACAAGACTAGGTGTTCATCAACTATAAGAACATGTGGATCAGCTGTACCACTCCTGAGTATTCACCTGAAGGATTCTAAGTCTTATTACAAAGATACTTATACATCTATATTTATCACTAGGCTTTTCATAGCAATCAGGAAATGGAGCTACCCTGGCCATCCATAAATAAGTGAATGGATAATAGAAATTCATGAATTTACACAATGGAATTTGGCCCAGCTATTAAGGAACATAAAATCATTAAATTTAAAGGAAATGGGTTAACTTGGAAATTTTATTGAGTGAGTTAACTCAGACTCTAGGAGATGAATACCACATGTTCTCTCTCACAAGAGAATCCTAGCTTTTAATTTTTATATTTATACCTTAATGTGTATGGGGATATATAGTATGAAATGAGAAAGGGGACCATAAAAATGAAGAAAAAAAGGCATTAAGAAGGGGAGGAAGGGAAATAGAATACAGATGGCATAGAAGTAGGAAGGGAAGCTGTGGGCAGAGGGAGGGCCAGGGAACAGGGAGAGGCCAAAGAGAGGAGCATCAATAGGCACTATATATATATATATATATATATATATATATATATATATATATATATATATGTGTGTGTGTGTGTGTGTGTGTGTGTGTGTGTGTGTGTGTCATAATGAAAATTACCTTATACTCTAATTTTAAAAGAACAAAATAAAAATGAAACAAACATAGAAAGGATAATGAAAGAGATAAAAGAATCCACAGAGGAGAAAAACCTCTCAAATAGTCCATACCAGCAGGTCTTCCTGAGATATTTAATAAGAAGAGAGATAACTGAGTAAAGGTCCCTGGGTTTAGTGACAAGCCATATAGTACTAAGATTTCATTTATCACCTTCAAAAGAACTTTTCTTTTCTAATTCCAGATTTAATTCCATGAGGTTAAGCTCCTGAAAGAAAACCATCAAATGTCCAGCACCTAGTCCAATGTAAAAAGAAACTAGCCTTCCACAATCAACTTAGACATGTCTTTGGTCAAGTAAAGCTTTCAGCTAATGGAGACAGCAAATGACTAAACGATGTTGCAAGACATTTTACTTCCTCTTCAAACACCATAACTCTTCGACAGTCATAAATATCCACCATCTACTGTGTGGTCTTTTATAGTATTGGCAAGGAAGCCTTTCAAGTAGCTGGTCTGAAGGATGGGAATGGGTGAGAGGGAAGCCAACCTTGTCCCCCACCTTCCCAACCCAAGTGTCACAAAGATTCCCCCTCCATTAGTCAATTTTCAGGACTTGACTATACTCAGGTACCAAAGCCAGCCTGTGATTTCTTCACATTCACTAACTAGTTTGAGGTTCCAGCTAGCAAGCTCTCTTGTCTCCTCCTTTCTGCAATGCCATATATAAACAGGGAACCCTTTTAATTAATTTTGTGGCTTTTATTTACTATGCAATGGGCATACAAGATACTACAAAACCTTTTTGGCAAGTGAATAAATTATGCTGCACACTGTATATTATGACATCAGCATCTATCTCCAAGCAGTAGCACCCTGACTTGACTTTGTTTAAACCATGGAAACAAAAGAATTTTTTACCTTTATCACAATAAAGCTTGGTGGGGAGAGAAAAGATGTGAGTCAGTATTTGGTGAACTACTAACATTCTGATTACTGAAATCAAGTAATGGAAGGATAAAGCAGAAACACAAAGCAAATATTAACATTCATGCTTTTCACTTTTTTCAATTCCTTAACAATATAATTTATATGTGAGGTGGAAATTGCAAAAACAAGTAAAATACAAATAAATAATAACCACATGATGAGACTTACTAAAAGGAAGCAAATTACACCAGAAATTTTAAAAGGCTACACAAAAGAAAAGTCATCTAAAGATATGAATAAAAAAAGACCAGAATAGAAAATGACCACCTTTTCATGGTATCTCATTGCCATGATAATGTTACTAGCTGAAGAGATAACAGTATATCTGAAGACATTGTGAGCATTGGCTAGACCCAACAAAATAACACATAGGTCATTGGTGTGTCCATAAAACACACATAAAGTACAGTGTGGACAGGAAAACATACAGGTGCACAACAGAAAGGACAAAGGACACCCCTGTGACCTGCTTTGAGAATTGAAGACCTCCCATAAGCCATGCTGGGATACAGGACGAAAGCAATGAACTGTGTGCATCCATAAGGAAGCGCTTTAACTTATGAAAGCATCATGCAGGATAAACCAATAACAGAGTTTAATCACTGCAACAGAAGCCCAAGGTGAATAGTGTGAAACTCTTCCAATGGTAGCACAGCAATGTTTTTTAAAAAGATGACTCTGGCTAGAATCCATATAATGGCTACTTCGCACCTGGAGAAGTTCAATAGAACTACATGAAAGAAATCAGATATAAATCTGTATGAAAGAGAGTTGAAAAACTCTTAGATAGACAGATGGTATTTTTAAAATTATAATGAAATCAGCTTCAGGGAAAATCTTTGACGGGGAAGTGAGGTGAGAAAAATAAGCACCATTAGCATAATGGCTCCCAAAGTCCAGGTAGGCTGCGATGAATGCAGAATGTAGAGTAGTCTTAAAAGAAGCCACTAACATAACCCTGACCCATCAAGATGTCTAGGTTTTCAGAGTTGCCAAGCAAAAAAACGAGAGCTTGCCATTATTTCCTGTTTCCAAGTACATGTAGAAGTCTCCCTGGAAAACTCGTGACCAGGAAATAAATCTTAATAGGCATAGAAAACTTATTTTCTGCCTTGTCCTCAACTTTGGGTCCAGCAGAGATAATAGCATAAAACTGCCTTTGACTCTCTAACTACAATTACTTTAAGAAGAAAATAACACCTTCTATTTATGTCACAGCTATCAGACAGGATGGAGGTTGGGGAATATTCTTTGTCCCCAGATGAGTTCCCTGTAAAGGGAAGCTTTTTCACAATTCATACAAGTTGCAGAACTATGGGGACTTTCATGTCCCACCAAGCACAATCTCTCTCCCAATGTAACTACTCTTTCTACATCCTGTGTGTGTGTGAGTGTGTGTGTGTGACAGAGAGAGAGAGAGAGAGAGAGAGAGAGAGAGAGAGAGAGGACCAGACACATGCACTTACTGCCCAAAGTTGTATCATTTCCTTTACATTCCAGACTAGCCAGCACCAAACACTTTGTCCACAAGAAGCCTGGCTGCTGAAGGAGAGACAGTCTACTCAATTACCTATGGTGGCCAGGGCGCCTGGCTGTACAGACACCTCTCATAGAGCCTTTCTTCTGCCTCACACAATAAGAAGAGAAGGTCAAGTTTGAAGTAATATTTTCTCCTCTGAGATCACTGTTTATTTCATATTCATTTAACTTCCACATGATTAATAAATATCCTAGCTTGATGATTTTCAACATATTCCCATAATGCCCCTACACAAGGTTCTTCCTTTTCTGGGGGTGCCCTTCTTCCTCTTCTTGCTTTGTTGGGACTTCCCTAATTTTTCTTCCTTGCCTCTCCTTTTCCTGATTTCTAAATGTCCATCTTTATTTTCCATTCTATTTCTCCTCTTTCTGTGTTTACCTTTTTCCAATGCCTTTGCCAAGTCTCCTCCTCTTTCCTTCCTAAATGTCCCCACCCCTCTCCTTCCAGCCACTTTGTACCGTATCTGAAACTTGCTGACATTTGAACTTAAAATAATAAAAATTTCTTTAACTCAGCACTATCAGGAGGGAGGAAAAGATCATTGTCATCTAATAAAAAGTTTGAGGAAGAGATCATTTCTTATAGCATCCAGCTTTCAAAACATCCAGGTAGCACCCCGGAGCCACTGTCATTGGAAGGCAAGCTGTGACAACACCCACACTGGCTCTGTTCTTCTTACCTGCACATGATTGTATGAAGGCACATGTTTCTGCAAAAGGCCTTCAGTCTCAATCAGCAGAGCATTATCCTATTAATTTGCATAGCAACCTCATTGTCATAGACGAAGGTTAAATGAGAACTCTGAGTAACAAGCTGTATACATCCCAGCAGATGTCCCATAGAAACAACCTTGTTGGTCTAGTCAAAACAAATTTTGCACAACAAACACTCACTCTGCTCCATGGCCTTGCCATAATCACACTCCATGTCAGAGTCATTCTCTGTAGAGGAAAAACATTTTAATTGGGTATTGTCTGTTGTTTGCATTGTAAGCAGGCAGAGCTGCCCTTAGACATAAATGTAAAGACAGTCTGCCTGTCAGCTGAGTCCTGTGCCCTCCTTTGTTTACCCATCCTCCTGCTTCTGTCCTACCGAGTGCCTTAGCCCATGAATAAGATCCATGCCTCTTCCTTCTGTGAGGCCCCACCTTCTTTCAACTATCATTCCCCATTCCAGGGGAAAAGTCATCCAAACAATACAGCTATTAAAAGAAAAGCAATTCCTATCAAGGAGCACTTTGTTATTTTTACCAGTCAAATCTGTGGTCTGTAAGATTCTTTCTTTAAAAGGCTGAGTTTCTTTAGAAATACTGCAGTTTTAGATGAAAGGATACATACAATTTTAATTCCAATTCACATTCCAGCATGAGGTCTCTGAAGGCATTTCTGTTGTCAACTCCCCCATGGAACCTGCCCTCCCCCACATCTGCAGAGTCTGCACACCCACAACTCTTGCTGAGAGGCTTTCTTCAGCACTGTTGATTACTATACTACCAGAAGCTGGTCACTACTGGTCACACCAGAACACTTTGTCGAAGATGAGCCAATCCATAATCTTTCCAGAGAATGGAGGCTGGTCACTACCAATCACACCAGAACATTTTGTCAGGGATGAGCCAATCCATGCTCTTTCCAGAGAATGGAGGCTAGTCACTATGAATCACACCAGAACATTTTGTTGAGGATGAACCAATCCACACTCTTTCCAGAGAACCAAGACTGAACTTTTCCAGTTATGTAGAATGGCAGTGCACCTTGGTAGACCTAAAGACTGAGGTGTGATCAGTTCTGCAGTAACCACACTGCATCTTCATTGCACTCCTGCCTAAATAAGTTGACCATTGACAAGTGTGAAGGTCATTTCACTGCATAGACAATGACATTTCAGCTTCACAATTCAGCCCAATCTCTGCACACAACTGGATGACAGAATCCATATATAGAACAAAACTGAACTTTTTGACAAAAAATGCCCCTGAAAAATGTATCCTGATACCTTTTGTTAGGAATTTTTGCACATGCATTTCTAGACAGTTTCACATCCTGAACATCACACATTCCACCAACAGAAGTCATTCCTATTGCCCACTGTGTTAATTTTATAACTAAATAAAGCTGACTTGAGGTAGCAAATACTGAAATACAATAAGGATTTTCAGTTAAGTTCTTTCAATTATTAACAAGGAAATGTATATTGCCAACTATACCCCACAAAGGAATACATCACTGAGAATTTCAGATCTGAATATTTGGCCATTCAGTTATAAAATAACTTTGTACCTATCCACCTTCATGCCTACATACGTGTGTATATGCATATGCACATATGTGTGTATACATACATGTGGACACATTAACTTGCATATGCATCTTCAAGTAATTTACAGATATGGTACCCATACACTGGAAGACAAATCTCCAGTCTAAAGATGGGGGGATGAAAGTGATGCACACAGAGAAGCAGAATGGGGACATCAGAAATGGACAGCATTCCAGATAGAAAGCTGTCAAATTAGCTGTCATAGGCTTTGATGGCCTAGCTATCCTCCCTCTTTGGGGCTTGTATAAGAATTCTTATACAATTATATTAAATTCTTCCTTTCCTTAAGCTTACTTGAGTGTATTCTGTTACTTGACATCAATAGATCCCAGACTAAGAGATTAAAACTCTTGTTACATGGGGTAATATAACTACACACAACATAAAGTTAGCATTTTAGTTGACCTCCTATCTTCACTACAGGTCAGGCCATGTCACATTGACCATCTTCACAAATTTATAGAAGGCCCTGAGGGTAGACTACTAAAAACAGGTATGAGTCCTCAGATGCTTTCCTCTAAACTTTTCTAAATATACATCCATTTCAGCTGAAGTTTCTGTAAACTCAGCACAAGTTGTTGGTGTCCAACACACGCAGAGAACTGACTGGTGATACACTTCATTTGAATGTGTATAAGACATCATATTATCTCTTACTTTGAGAGCTAGGATTCTATTAACATTCTAATACAGGGCTAGGAAGCCAATGAGCGACTGCAGTGAATGACAGACCGACTATAGTTTAAAAAAGAATTTTATACAGGTATCAGTATTGGGAGGTTGGGAAGGGGTAAAATACTTCTGAGAGTGAGAGGCCATAACAGTCTCAAGGTTCCAGGTAGCCACAAGAGGTAGATACAGTTTGTGAAAGCAGAGATGGTAAGGGACAGGGGCTGGAAAGCACAGGCTGATCTAGACAGAGAAGAGCATGTTTTCAGCTGTAATGTAAGATGCCAGGAGACATGATGTGACAGAGAGAGAGAGAGAAGAGAGAGAGAGAGGGAGGGAGAGGAGAGGGAGGGAAAGAGAGAGGGGAGGAAAGAAAAAGAGAAAGGGAGTGAGGGAAAAAGAGAAGGAAAGGAAGGAAAGAAGGAAGGAAGGAAGGGAGGGAGGAGGAAAGAAGGAAGGAAGGAAGGAAGGAAGGAAGAAAGAAAGAAAGAAAGAAAGAAAGAAAGAAAGAAAGAAAGAAAGAAAGAAAAAAGAAAGAAAGAAAGGAAAGAAAGGAAGGAAGAAAGGAAGAAGAAAGAAAGAAAGAAAGAAAGAAAGAAAGAAAGAAAGAAAAGAAAGAAAGAAAGAAAGAAAGAAAGAAAAAGAAAGAGAGGAATAGAGAGAAAGAGAAAAGTAGATTTGCAAAGGCTTCTCACATGCTAAAGTTTCTGAAACTTTATCTAAGAAAGGCATGCGGCAGATGTGAGGGTAAGGGCTCTAAAGTGCTGAGGTGAAATTTTATATTTGTGAAGAAACACCTCTGTATATAGGATAGAATGAATAGGAAGATGGAGAAGAGCAGAAATCAAGTTGAGACACCACTGAAGTCGCCCAGGTGAAAGTTAATGAGGTGCAACTCAAGAGAGTTGAGAGAGAAGAGTACACATGAGTGACATTTTACTGTAATTATTAGTATTGTTATGACACGGCCAGACCATAACTGGCCGAGGTATTGTGCAGATTCATTGACCTATGAATGCACTGCAAAGAAAACAGAGCTGAAAGGAAGGAGCAAGCCTCCTAAGGCTCTTCCTTTGTGCCGATCTTGCCAGTAGCTAAAGCTATAGCAGAAGTGTTGAAAAAAGCCTGAACTATGAAACACTACTCAGTGTTGAACACAAGAAAACAAAAGGAATCATCATTCAGACAAGGCTGGACTGGTGCTAGAAGCATGAAGGACACAGAAGAGGAACAAAGACTGAAGAAGACTCTGAAAAGGACTGGGACAAAGGCGATTCCTGGAGTTGTCCTAAGTAACACTTCTAGGGGAGGCACCGACATGAATTTGTTTCCTTATTTAACCTTTTACAAAAATATATGTAAGTTCATTGTATAATGCTGTGAGTGAGAATTCCTGGAAAGACACTGTGACTACAAGGACTAATTGGCTGATAAGGACTTCAGTGATACAGAGAGTTAGAATGTTGCAAGACCAGTTGCAAATTATCTTGAGCCATCAATAGCCCCCTTAATAACTTTTTATAACCTTCCTCTGTGTATAACCTACTATCTTCCTGATCAAATCCTTTGGAATGTACAAACAGAACTCTAGTTTCTACCAACTAACAGGCTGAGAATGCAGCCAGCTAGCATCTGAGGCCTATAGTTGAGATGTCCCTGTTTTTCTGTAACCTGCCTACCTAAGCAATGCACTTACTGATGCATTTGAAAAGTATCTGGTTTGTGAATGCCATGGTTCTGTTACTCTAAAAACTAAATTCTCCAGTCCTGAGTCTTTGTGTTCCAGCAGATCCCATAGAAGGCCTGTGTTGCTGAAGATGCTGGCCCTCTACACAGTGATCTAATTAGACCTGAACTATTAGGCCTGTTGGAATGAAGTATTTGAGTAAAACTCAGCCTGTGTTGTTTGGTGATGCTCACTCATATTTGGCTTCAGGACAAGCTATCCCTTCTGTTACTTCAAAGGTGAAAGCTATTCTGTGGACAATGTGGACTTTGTTAACTTCTTTAAAATTTTCAGTTCCAAACACCTTCTTCCACCCTGGAATGGGTATTTTAACCCATTTTAACCTAAGGTATCATAATAATAGTAGCTGAGCTTCTGTGTCTGAGTGAGAAGATAGGTAATTCCTACGATAGATTTCTTCCTGTCTGTGCCTAGTGTATTAGTATACTGCACTCTACAAGAAAATGGGCTCAGCAGTCCCTTAGATAGAAGAGATATCCATATATTTGTTCCGCTTTGTTTACTGTTGAAATTCAACCCATCGATAATGTGTACTAAGTTCTTGAAAAAGCCCTATTAATAAAAGATTTATCCAGTCCTGAGTCCTTGCTTTTCAAAGAAACACATGGAAAGCCTATCATAGTCTCTTTCTTGCCAGGCCTATCAGACTAGTGTCCAGATTAGTGATTGATAGATAGATAGACAGACAGACAGACAGACAGATGTCTGATGTCCAACTGATACTGAATTTGATTTAGAAAATATCTTGGCAGCAATTTCCTTCACCTCTCCCCATTTGCCATTTAATAACACAAGAAGCCATTCAAATGATTCTCTACTACATGTACCTACTCTACTGGTTGTGGCCCAAATCTAGGACCTGCAATATTCAAATCACTTACTACTTAGTAGTTCTAGAGAAGGCTAGAACTCCTTCACTTCATACTCTTCCACCCATCCACCCACCTAGTCTCCAAAAAGGTACCAACATGCATGTGTGTTTGCCCTTTGAATTTGATATCCCTGGTCTGTAAGTGGATCCTGAGACCTCCTTTCCACAGGGTTTTTTCCTCAAACCAAATCTGCTCTGTTTGCTGAAGTCCCATCTTGCCTTCTCTTGTATTTCCTTTCACAGACTTTTTGAAACTGTGCTAAGAACTTGTTTAATAAATGAAGGAGTAAAGAGGGAGGAAAGTAGGTTTTCCCAAAGGGACACAGCCTTGTTCCCGAAAGACTCAATGAATATCAGTCTAACCGTGCAAGAAGTGGAGCATTGGCAACTCAACTCAAAGATTTTTTCCTATTTTTCTAAATTTTCAAAGTGTCTTTGAGAAACTGTTACTACATGTTATATTAAGAAATAAAGGCAAGTTTTTCTACACCAGAGATGAACAAGCAAAACTTCCAGTTAGTAAAGTCTTCATTTAGTGACCAGAAGGTAGAGGTTGTGAAGTAAAATGAATCTAAAAGGTTTATTAATCATTGCAATTGCTGGCTCTAGGGGACATAAAAGTATAAACACAGCCTAAATATTTGATGATATTAAGGAATTATCTTTAATTCTATTGATGTGATGTGGGTTGTTTCCTCTCTCCCCCTCAGTCCGCAGGTGGGCCTCCCTTCTGTCAGCAGCAGGCTTTGCTTTTTTCCCACCTAAGCAGCTGGACCACTGGCGGTGCAATGGCGGGAAGGAAGTACAGGGGCAGGGCATGAGTTGGACACATCCAAGCAGGTCTTAGATAGAGGAATCTTAAGAGTCCACAGAACACAGTGAATTCCGGAGAGCTGTCAGAGGGGCCAAACTCGCTTTATTGCAAGGGTTAGGGTGTATTTATCAGGGTACCCAAGGGCAATGCATTGGTTAAAAAACAGGTAAGCAATTCCGCCAATGGCAGCTGACCCTCTGAAGTGGGGGTGGGACTTGGGTGGAACCTTGGTCTGTCAACCCAGGAGGGAGGGGCCAAGCTTTGTCAGCTCTCTGGGATAAGAATGTCAGCAACAGTGCCCTCTACCAACACCGCACCTAGCGACCGTTCCACAGGGTACTACAACATGATACTGTAATTGTGGGATGGAAGTGCTAAGTCCATGTATCTAGAGAAAGAAGTGAAATACTTATAGTTAGAAAAACGTACAATTTTTTTGGAAAATATATAGAACTGGAGGGAATAGGTAGGTACACAAATGAATATAGGTCATGAGTTCCATTCTTTTTCTGAAATGTTTTACACATCTCACAATCCAAAAGATCGTGAAGATATGGTTGTGGAGTTTTAAGAAAAAGAAACAAGCAGTCCACAGCTATTAGCATTTAATTAATGTTGTACTTCAAAAAACAACAACAACAAATTTACATATTTTTAAACACATAGAAAGGAAAGTTGGGAGTGCAGCTCAGAAGGACGGTGCTTGCTTGAGGTAGAGGCCCTGGATGATACAGGGTATGGGGGGGGGGGGTATTTACAAGTCATTTTTTTCATTGAGTCAATTTCATCATGATCTGTATTCTTTTTAACTTCCTGCTTTTTATTTAAAATAGAATTTTTTTTCTCACCTAATATATCCCAATTACAGTTTCTTCTACCTCCTTCTACTCCTCCCAGTTTCTCCCCATCACCCCTCCCATCTGGATCTATTCCCTTTCCGTCTCTGATTAGAAAACAAACAAGCTTCTAGGGAATAATAATAAAAGAAAATACATTAAGATAAAACAAAAACTAACAACTTTTAATGGCAACCTTTTGTTGGTGGTGTTATCCTGCTATCTCTTTCCAGTTTACAAAGCTATTAAAAATAGTACACAATCTTCAATAGGGTTTCATAGAAATCTTGAAAAGAGAGGAAAGAAAGCTTGTATTCTTTGTTCTGCTCAAAAGAGAAGCTCATACAAAGCACAGCCTGGGAATGCGACAGTGGTGCTCATGGGCACTGGAAGTCTAAGGAAGAAAAGGGGTGGTAAGGGCTTTGGCTGTGGCAGCAATACATACCCTATTGGGATTTAGCTTACACAAGGTTCATATTCTCAAAGAGTTTCCTGCTCCAGTTCCTGGAAACTGTATTCATTGCTCCTACACAATCCTTCCCTTCCAAAAGACAGCCAACCCTTCACAGCACAGAATGAGTCTCTTTTCAGTACTTGGTGGGTAAAATGAAGTAGAAAGAAAAGATTCCTAGTTTGCCAAGTTGCCCCTAGAAGAATATCACAATGCTTGTCATATATTTAAAATATATGAGCTTAGGATTTTTAGAGTGTGTGTGTGTGTGTGTGTGTGTGTTGTGTGTGTGTGTGTGTAGTTTCAATCTATGTAAATATTAACTTCTATTTCATAACATTAACTTGTATTTCATAGAGCCTAAGGCTGTGTGTTTAGTATCTAAATACTAATCAGAAGCTTATATGCCAGGCATAAAAGCTGCTACACCATTTTAACTATTTCAATCTCCTCTAGCACAAGAGTGTCTGTTAATTGGTATTAGAGATAATTAGAAATTATTTTTATTGGTAAAGTATTCAAGACATAAATATTGGTGAGAATGATTCTATGAATATCTTAGTAATTGTGTGTGTATGTTCATATATATATATTATATATATATATATATGTGTATATATATATATATATATAAAACCAATCACCTGGCAGTTGACTCCCTTGGGGGTGACATTATCAGCTTAGGACTCTTATGTTGTGGGTTTTGTCATTAATAGATAATTCTGTTACCTGCTTCCTAAGTCATATGAATGTTGACTGTAAAACACTGTCTTCTTCCAGGGCACCCTCCATAGAGCGTATAAGGGAGTCCTAATAGTGAGAACTCCAACTCACATTCATGTCACTCGCTGTTTAGTGTTTATGTATTCAAGTAACCTAATGTAACCTGCTGTCTCTGTAAGCCTCCTCTTGAATAGAGGAATGTCAGGTTGAGGGCGATCTACATCAAAATACTGACTCTTACAGGTGAGAACCAATTCACAGTGTAGTGCCAGCATGGTGGAGATGAGATGACAGCAGATGTGTCCCTGAAATTTTCAACTGCATATAAAATGTTTTATCCCATGGGATCCTCAAGTCTCAATATTTTAACATGTGTACACAGGAATCTGAAAACTACTTGCTAAGGAGCAAATATACCCTGCCTTCTCTTTTTTGTTTTCATTTTTGTTTTTTATTAGCTGGTGAGTTTGTTTCTGTATTGCTTGTGGCAAGGTGAATAATTGTGACAGACAGTATGATAAGCAAAGTCTAAATTGTTTACTATGTAGTCATCTAGCCCTTTACAGAAAAAAAAAATCATCAACTTCTGGCATGTATTATAAATGTTTCTAGACCTAGCAGAAACCATACAATATTAGGAGCTGATTCCCAAGTTCCAAATATCCAATTTTCAAAGAATCATTAGAGAAAATGCAAACCATCTGTAACTTGGTAACAGGTTTTAAGAGGTTTTAGCACTTTCACTTTAAAGTTGGACAAATTGTTGCCACTGGGGCATAAAGGCTAATGACCTTCACCAGCCCTTCGACTGGGCACAGTCCCGGACTGATACATTATACATAAGGAATGAAAGTGTCTGCAGTATACTCTTTTCTATCTGCAAAAAAAAATGCTTAGAATAGAGTCATCATTCATTACCCACTGCCTTGATTTTAAATACACTTTTATTTTGTCTTTCTTTCTCAGTCCAAAAATAGCAAAGATATTTTCATTTAGCATGTGTATATATTCCATGACTTTTAATATGCTTAAAATCGAATGCATTCAGAAGAGAATTACAGCAATGTTGGGTTCATGGTAATGAGCCATGAAAAGTTTTGGGTAATGTTTCTTTGGGGCAAGAGCAGTCAATTAAAGTGTGCTTGCTTCTGACTCCTGTCTAAATCACTTTGGAACAATTTGTCAACAAATAGGCTAAGAATTGCCATGGGTGGTTATTTTCAAACAGAAGA
>JAMJFZ010003966.1:0-110997 GCA_026225945.1 Cricetomys ansorgei
TTTCCTTTGAGTATTATTGTTGCATTCACATATACGTATGCATATATAACGGATATATCAAACAACCTATGGAGTTTGTGTGTATGTGGTTTCAGAACTGACCATTTGGTATTGGACAGCCAATGATGGGGGCTCGTCCCTGGGAGAGGCTGGTTCCCCTTCTCCCAGGACTCCATAGTTGCCTGTAGTTCTGTGTCTAGGACTGGGACCCTGTGAAATTTTCCCTCTTCTGTGTTAGCATGCCTACTGATACTGTCGTTGTTTGGCGCATTGTTTGTGCAGCTCTTTCTGGGAGTAAATTAAAATAAAGCATGTTTTCCATGTGGTGACATGAACATTATGACTACAGTAAATAATTGTATAATATCACTGGAAGAGTCTTCGATGACACAGTGCTTTGGTTTGCAGATGGAAGACTAAAGTATGTGCCACAGATGAACCATGAGGAGAATATGCATCTTAGAATATGCCTTAGCTGTCAGACCATACACACAAGTTGAACCAACTAATTAAACATTAAAAATAGCAAATAGACCAAAACAAACATGGGCAAATGCTTTTTTTGTTGTTGTGTTTGTTTTTTGTTTGTTTGTTTATTCGTTCATCTGTTGTTCAAGACAGGGTTTCTCTGTGTAGCCCTGGGCTATCCTGAAGCTCTCTAGACCAGGCTGACCTTGAACTCACAAAGATCCACCTGCCACTGCCTCCCCAGTGCTGAGATTAAAGGCATTGGCTAATGCTTTTGATCCTGAAGGGGAAAGACCTAAGAGAGACAGAAACATGAGAAATGACAGAAGATACAATGGATGCACCTGGCTGTCGCTGTCTGTTCAGCAAGCATTTATTGAGCACCTTCTGCTTGCTAGGCTCTGATCTAGGCATTGGGGCTTATGATGCTGAGCTGCCCCGCTCTCCCACAGAGCGGACACACTGTGGCTGTTTCTAGGGAGGCCTTCGGGTCTCCAAGTGTTTTGTGGCTCTTTGGGAATTTGAGTGTGTCCAGAGGACAGGTGGCAGCCACTGGAGGCCAACCACATGGAGACTCAGAGAGGCTCAGAAACAGTTAAAAGAAGGGTAGAAGTCACGTGTCCCGTCCCGTTCCCTACACCCCCCACCCCACTGCTGTCAGCAAGTACTCTTCGTGCCACTGATATAAAACCAGCTTTAACATGATTCTTATTTTCAGTTCTGGGATTGAACCCAGGGCTTCATATACACTCTCAGGCAAGCTCTGCCGTTCGGCCACATTAATTTTAGTTAAGTATGTTCTTTTTCCTTCCCTCCCTCCCTCCCTCCCTTCCTTTCTTCCTGACGTGGCCCTCAGACTCCTAGACCTGTAGTCATGATCCATGATTCATAGGCAAGCCGTGATCATCGTTGATCCAACATCAGCCCTCCTTTTGTCTATTAATTTTTATGTGTTGATTGAGTACTACTGAAATTATGAAACAAAAATGTAAAGACAAGATTTTTGAGTATCCTTCAAGGCTACTTGGAATATTTCACCGTGATGAGTGTCTCCTTTGATGTGTGTGTGTGTTGTGTAGTTGCTTTGTTTTTGAGACAGGGTTTCTTTGTAGCCCTGGCTGGCCTGGAAACTTGCTCTGTAGACCAGGCTGGCCTTGAACTCAGAGATCCACCTGCCTCTGCCTCCTGAGTGCTGGGATTTAAAGGTGTATGCCACCATACCCAACTTTGTAACAGATTCTTAATTCGACAAAACTTTAATGTCCCTGCCATATTAAACCTTTAGTCTAATATGCTCTTCTCAGATGATCGTAGTCCTTTATCAATACAGGGGTAGCTTTTCAAAGCACCCCAACACAGCACAAGAGCACAGGCTGTACTCACACTGAGTCTATGTTACACACACGAAGACCTGATCAAGAAGCTCACAGCCATGGGGGAGTGTGTAAGTCAGCCTGGGGTGTTCATTCTGAGAGGACAAAGCAGAAGAGATGATAAAAAGGCTGTGCTCGCTCACCGTACGATCTGTCTGCTCGTCTTTCCCTTCCTTTCTAGCTCTGAGTGTTCATTACACCCTTCGTGTTCCTCTTGACAGAACAAACAGCAGTGGCTCTGACCCTACCCAAGAACATTGGCTTTAGTTATAGTTCACATGGCAACCGCAAACGTATTGTCAGAAACTACTTTGTTTACACACACACACACACACACACACACACACACACACACACACACATCATCCTCTGGACCCAATCAAATTTTAAAATGTGTTACCAACTTATTTCATTTTTTGTTTGTTTGTTTGATTTTGTTTTTTCGAGACAGAGGTTTCTCTGCTGTAACGCTGGCTATCCAGAAACTCACTCTGTAGATCAGGCTGGCCTCGAACTTACAGACAATCGGTCTTTCTTTTCTTTTGCAAGACAGGGCTATAAGATGTAGCCCTGGTATGTAGCTGAGGCTAGCCTGGCACTCACAAGAGATTCTCCTGGCTCTGACTCCGAGTGCTGAGGTTAAAGGTGTAAACCACTATACCAGGTTTGTTTAAATACAATTCCTTAAGTTGGAAACTAGTGGGAAAGGTTGAAAAAGACAAAACAAACAGATGAAACAACACAAAAACATGGCAGTGGAAAACTGTAGAGAAGACCAGGACCTGAGAAATCGAGTCCTGTGTGGACCGAAAGATCAGAGATTACAATAGCAAGGTACACGAGGCTGGAGCTGGTGAGCGGTCCTGAGGGGTCACAGGTGGGAGCAGATTGGAAGACAGATGAAGCACGGGTGAAGCAGCCTGGTCTCCACTCCGGTTAGCTCTAAGGTGAACTGGACTCCGGTGAGTGTGGCGGTGAGCTCTTAGTGTGGAGAGTAGCAGTAAGTGAGGAGTTTAGGGAGACACTGGGCTTTGAGATCAGGGTCTGGTGATGGACAGGGTTCTGATCCAGCAAAGCCTTATAAAGCCGGAGACACTGGGTGTTGGAGGGAAGGAGTGTGTAAATGATCAGATGTATGTTTAGAAGATTCCCGCCAGCTAACAGTTGGCCAGGAACAGTGAAAAAGGTAGAGGGACCCCCCCACTCCCCGAAAGGAACCGGCAGCTGTGTGAGGACAGAGAGGACCGAACAGACTACAGAGACATTGTGGACTGAGAGTGGACAAGTCTTGACTACTGGCCTTAAGAGGCGAGCAAAGAAGGAATGGCCTCCCAGCCTGTGGGCACCTGAGGAGAGGGTTGAAGCCTCTGGGCTCTGTCTGGCACTCCCAGCCTGTTCTCCATCCCTGAAGCTCTGCTCCAGGCTGTTCCTTGCTCCTGTGTCCCTCGGTCTGTGTGCCCTTCGTGCTGCCTCTTGTTCTCGGTCTGTTCCTTCTGAGTCTCTCCCTTCACCACCAGAAAAGAGCACAAAGGTGGTAATTCTCTTAGTGGGAGCCCAAGGAGGGAAGTCGTTTCTGGACAGAGAGAGACTCCTGGTGGTTGGTCAGGTGGGTGCAACAGTTGAGATTGCCCTCAGGTCTTTGTCTCTCAGAGACACCTTAGGACTTGGGTGAGCTTTCCCTAGCCAATATCCCTTCTCTCCTAGTTGGTACCAAGCCAAGGTTCTACAGAAAGTTCAAGGTGCCCCTCTCCAGCCAGTGCAGGCCACATCAGCTGTATCCAGGGGCTTTCTTCCTTCTCTGCATACATCCCTAGGGATTCTCTCTACCTGACATCACGTAGGACTTATGTCCTACCTACAAAGACACTCATGCCCTAGAATAAAGTCCCAGAAATGGGTCAGTGGTCTGGCAGGTGTGGTCTGCCCCCTGGTGGCTGAGTATTGTGAGTTCCTCTCCTTGTGGAGCTGGGTGAGGTGCTAGGCTCTTCTACCTGCCAGCTCCTTGGGCGAGCCCACAGCCAGAGAGGGACCAGTCTTGTCTCTTTTCCACCCAGCTGCACAGTTGGCATGGCTGTTTAGCTTCCCTCAGAATACTCAGACAAGTCCTTGGGAGTGTGAGGGTCTGTGTGCTTGTCCGGGGAGGACAGAGAACATCAAGACAGGAGTGTTCTCAGCATCTGGTCTTGGAGGATGAAAACAGAGTGGATGGTGGCCACTGGCGAAGGAAGAAAAAGGCAGCCAGGATGATGAACATGGGGATGGGGGAGACTTGGTATAAAGTCATTCGGGAAGTGTTTGGAAAACTCTGGGACCCGAGACTCCGCACATCTCCAGCCCCAAAATGAGGATACACCCTTTCCCCCACTACCTCTGAAATTCCTGATACGCTGTACCCAGAGAACTTGGGTACAGTGTTGGCTACCTGAAAACCCTGAGTTGGGAGAGGACATAGCCCTACCCTGAACCCCTATTATGAAGGAACAGCTCCTGAGCAGAGGGGACAGCCCCAGGAGTGGCTTTGAGGCCTGAAATAGTAAAGAGGCCTCAGCTGATTTAATGGCTGGAGCCCCTTGAGGTGCAACCTCATACTTTATGCCCCACCCCCAGCACACCCTGGGCTGTCCCAGGCTATGGATAAGCAGCCATGCATGTGTGACCCTTACCCAGGAAGGCTGCTACCTTCTCCAGCCACTTATGACATCAGCTTTGACAGGAGGCTGCCGTGGTGACACTGCCTGCTGCCATTATTCTCTCCGGCAGGGCCCTGGTCAGGCAGGTCTGGTCACGGGCAGACACCTTGGCACATGCAGCCGCATGCTCTACTACATACAGGCTAATATACACGCCAGAGCGCACGTGACGAGGCCATCTGCTCAGCTGGTTTTTCTGCGTTGGCACTCCCTGCTCTGCCCCATCTTCCCTGCCCGGGGTCCCCCGTGTGTCAGCCCTGGCCACACTGATCCCTCCAGCTGCCTTTGAACGTGGCCTCCTAGACCTCAGATTCCACGTGCGGGCAAGAGCAGAGGAGTCCCTACAGGGATTTAATTTCTGCTTTGCGCATGAGTTTCCACAGAGGCCTAGGTGGTGAGAGGGCTGAGCCTGGCACCTCCTCTCACGCACGTGTTCACGCCTCATTAATTACCCCAGCACACATCCTCACATACCCTGTGCAGTCAACCTCCCATGTACAATGTTAACCCGACGCTTAGGTGAGACTCCCAAACCCAGCAGATGCTCACTGTTGGCCCTATCTGGCTCAGCTACGACTCCTTTGTATGGCCGTAGATTCGGGGCAAAAGCAGTTTAGTCTTTGCCTAATTCAGTCACGGGTCCTGGTCCTGGAGCCCTGGCGTTTTTCAGTCTCCTTTCAATCTAAAGCGTTTAAACCTAGGACTGGAGGCTTCGGCCTCAGCCTCGGGACAGCCACTCTGACCAGCTCCTTCTGGACTCAGAGATATACTGAACTCAACTCACTTGCTGTTCTGGCTCCAGTCTGACCTTCTGAGCCAGACTGACTGTTTCTGACCCGACTCTTCTGACTTTGGCCAACTCAGGCTGACTCCCGAAGCTTCTCTGACCAAACTGCTCTGCTTGACTTCAAACTGACTCACTCTTCCCATCTGATACTGACTTCTTCTGCCGAACTGCCTCTGTGTCTCTGTGAGCTCTCACTGCTCCGTACTACCTAACTTAGCCTTTCTGCTTTTCTCCTGTATCCTCAGCCAGACTGCACTGTATTTGTGTCTTGTCCCCTTTCTGCTCCTCTGAGATTAGAGCCTGCTTTTATGGTACGAGAGGTGGGCATGTCCTCACTCTGAGTCTGCTAACTCTTCTGATTTGTCACTCTGTCTGTCCTTCACTCTGACTCTCATCTAAGATGTCACTTTCTGTCTGATGCTGACTCCTTCTGAGCTCTGCTTCCCGTCTCCCAAGGGCTGGGATTAAAGGTGTGTACTAACAGTCTTTCTACCCTAGAACAGCCAAGCTTCTGGATTAAAGGATTAAATTCTGGTCTACACCTTTGCCTTGGGAGGCCCTCCCTGGGATCCACACCTGAGAGCTGTCTGGCTCGGGCAGATAGAGAGGAGGTGGTTAGGAACTTGAAGAGGTGATAAGTAAGTGGCTTGTTTCTTTGGGCAGGAACATCCAGACAATGGTCTGTAACTAGAAGCTTCTGAAGGAGTGCAACACTGAAGAACATTCCTGTCCTGGTCTGAGATTTGAGATAGGTCCAAAGGAATAAAATTTATGGAAATTCCAGAATCATTAAAATGTATTTGCAAAATATGGAATCAAAATATTTTGGGCAAATGAAAATCCTAGCCAGCTGGATTTGGCTAGACCTCGAGAGTTTCCCAAACTCATTTTAATGTTTGCTGTGTCTGTGAGTCCTTGATGGGGATGGGGGACTTGACATCCATCCTGCCTGCTTATGTACACAGAGCTATGCCTGGGCAGTACGTGTCCCAGAGGTGGCAGGCTCCCTTGGTTGTAGGAAATAGGCCCCCTTAGGGAAGGTCCAGCATTGGGGGGTCCTCAAGCAGAGGGGGGGCCGTCTCTGCTTATTTAGGGCTTCACAGTAACCCATCCCAGTCTTCACATGGGGGAAATCCACCACCTGGTGGGTCTCAGAATAACCAAGTCCCCCAGCTGAATTCTAGAAACAGAGTCACAGGGCTGGGGGCCACTCCAGACCAGAACTGTTCCTCTGGAAAAGAAATTTGTCACAAATATAATGCCTCTGTACCTTCTGTTTCTGATTTTCTTTGGGTATGCCCACCCCGCCTGAGTCCTCCTGCAAGCAAGTCAACAATTGTAGTTTAAATTCTGGAGAGAGAGATAGAGATAGATAGAGAAAGAGAGAGAGAGAGAGAGAGAGAGAGAGAGAGAGGGAGGGAAGATATCAGTTCATTACCATTTACCAAGCTATAATTGTGCAAATCATCACTCCAAATCTTAGTGCTGCTAAAAAGAAAAATAAAACAAAACAAAACTCGGGAATGGAGATGGCTCAAGCGTTAAGAGCACTGGCTGCTCTTCCAGAGGATGCAGGTTCAGTTCCCAGCACCCATACAGCAGCTCACACTGTCCAGAAATCCAGTTACAGGGAATCTGACAGCCTCTTCCAGTCTCCACTGGCTCCAGGCATACACATGATGCACAGACAAACATACAGACACTCACACATATACACAATCTAATAGTAATTGAAAAAACCCTAGATGCCCAAGTCTGCGCTTGTTGGGGGAACCTTGGCAGCACACTGTGCAGGATCATCTCAGCTGCTGACGTTGGCATCATCTCACGTGTCAGTCGGTGCTGGCAGTGTATCAGTCGGTGCCGGCGGTGTGTCAGTAGGTGCCGGCGGTGTAGAGAAACCTGCGAATGCTCTTACCGGCTGTCTCCTATTTTCTGTGTTCTTATGTTTTAGCCTCTTGGAGTCTTGCTGACCTTGTAGGCATTTCCCCTTCCAGAGCTGAGTCCTAGATGGCAAACAACCCACCTAAAGGGCCTCTCCCATGTGTGAGTCACCAGTTGACCCCACAGCCACATCTTTGTCAGGCCCCTGAGAGAGTCACCCTAGTGCCAGATTGTTCACAACCCCCACATTGGGGTCATTTGCCACAATCTAAGTGGCTGGCTATTAGACAGCCTCCTTTCGGCTGTTGTTTGGCTATTCCCTGCTCTGCAGGAAGAGAGATTTGCAGAACACAACTGTGCTGGCTAGATTCATGTCAACTTGACACTGGACTGTAGTCACCTGATAGAAGGGGACCTCAATTGAGAAAATGCCTCCATAAGATTGGGCTGTAGGCCAGCCTGTAGAGCATTTTCTTAATTAGTGATGGACAAGAGATGGCCCAGCCCATTGTGGGTGGTGCCATCCCTGGGCTGGTGGTCCTGGATTCTATAAGAAAGCAGGGTGAGCAAGCCACGAGGAGCAAGTCAGTAAGCAGTACCCCTCCACGGCCTCTGCGTCAGCTCCTGCCTCCAGGGTCCTGCCCTGCTTGAGTTCCTGTCCTGACTTCCTTCCATGAAGAACAGAAATATGGAAGTGTAAGCCGAATAAATCCTTTCCTCTCAACTTGCTTGTTGGTCATGGTGTTTTGTCACAGCAATGAAAACCAAGACAGCAAGGGCACGCGGCCAACCGAAGTGTATGTGTGACCACCCTGTGACAGAACCCAGAAGCTTCTATTCAAACAGCTCCGAACCCACGAACCCACAGCTGGGACTGGCATGAGTCACTGATGGATCTGTTTCTCGGGGGCTGATCACACCATTGGCAAGGAGCGGCCAGCGGGTAATGGTTTCAGAGGCTGGGTTAAGAGTATGAACCCAGAGAGACACCCCAAGGAATCTCCTCACTTAAGTTTTGAACCTGGACTTCTGGCTTCATCAGACTGGATGGGATAAAGGAAAACTCAAACAAACAACACCCGGAAGCACACAAAACTGGCTTTGCTTTGTTCTCTTGCCCTACTAGTGATGGGGGAGGGGTGAGTCAGTTATCCCTTAGCAATTAGCAGTGGGGAGTGGGGAGTGTTTCTGAGGCAGACAAAACATGTGAGCAATAGCAGTTTGTATGTGTGTATGTGTGTGTGTGTGTACATGTGTCTGTGCATGTGTTGTGTGTGTGTGTGTGTGTGTGCGCACACTTGTGCATGTGTCTCCATGTGTATATGTGTAGGCTAGATGCCAGGTGTCTCCCTCATGGTCCTCTGCTGAATCTTTCTGAGACAGGGTCTCTCACTGAACCTTGAGCTCAGCGCTTCATTTAGACCAGGGGCACAGCAAGCCCTGGGGAACCTCCTGCCTTTCTCTCTGGTGCTAGGATTACAGACAGCTGCTGCTACACCATGCTTCTTCACAGGGTGCTGGGAGGGTGGGGTCTGAACTCTGGTCTCATGGTTGTGCAGCCAGCGCTTCAGTGGCCACCCATCTCCCAGCCACTTGCTTTCTTTTTTTTGAGAGAAATTGTCAGGTAGCCCAGGCTGGCCCCAAACTCATAAGCAGCTGAAAAGGACCTTGAACTTGAGATCCTTCCATTTCCACCCCACCCACCCAGTTTGCCCAGAGCTGGGGCTGGAACCCAGGGCTTTGTGCATCTAGGCAAGTACTCATACCTGGGACACGGCACCAGCCCAGCAGTGGCGGTTCATAAAGGAGAGATCAAGCTTAGTGAGGCTGAATGGCTTCCTTGGTCACACTGTGAGTGCAGAGCCAAGATGGAAGTATCCTCCATCGTGCTGGGACTCCTCTCTGCCCAGGAAGCAACTCCATCGGAGTGCTCCATCTAGCCTAAGCTCCTGCAGCCACCTGCTTGGAGCATAAAGGCTCAGGGAGGACTGACCTTGGTTGATCTGAAGGACAGGAGGCACTGATAGAAATCTGGGAATTATTTTGGGATAAACATAAAAACAGAAGCTGGCTGTGGTGCCTTGGGCAGGGCCACCTCAGCACCCCCAGGCAGAGGTTGGAGGCACATTGCATGTTTTTTTATTGTACAATGTCATTTCTCAGGCCAGTCAGGGCTGCACAGTGAATCCTTGTCTTGATCACAACAACAGCAAAACATAATAAAATGGGCCTCGGAGGTGGCCTCGTGATTAAGAGCCTGGGATGCTTTCCTGGAGGATCCTGGTTCCGCATTCTGCACCTCCATGGAGGCTCCCAACCACCTAGAACTTCAAAAGCAGGGGATACAATGCCCCCTCCGGCCTCTGTGAGTACTGCATGCATGTGGTTCACATACACACAGGCAAAACACTCATGCGCATGAAATTAAAAAATAAAAAACCTCAACCTGAATGGAGGGAGACGTGTCTGTCACGGGCGGAGTAGCGTATTATTATCTTCTAGATGGGAACTTCCTTATGTTCTGGAGAAAAGATGTGAAAGCTAGAATTTACTAGATCTGTGCTCACTGGGCCTCCACCTCCTCAGAGAGCAAAGTTCACTGCTGGAGACATGTGATTCCCAGAGACACACGGAGAGATAGAGAGAAGTGCCAAGAGATTAAGACACAGCTCACAGGTACATCTATCACTCTGCCTTGCAAATACTGTCCTCCCGACACAAAGCTGCTCCTGCTCTTCTTGAGTGACTCTCGAGAGTTCCTGGAGTTTAGACAGGCAGGAAAGAGCATTGCAGGCCGGGAGGATGCCCCTCTGAGGGGTCTGCAAACAGCAGCTAACTCGGGGCTCTCCCTCTCATGAGGGCTCCCTACCCATTTGCATCTCCTCCCTTCTCAGAAAGGCCCAGCTGCCAGAACACCAATTCCTGTCTGAGGGTGACACCCCTTCTCCCTCCCTGCTGCTTCCCTTTCAGGTTTCTTTTCTTCTTTATTTACACAACACTGTTTTCTTCGGTGGGGCCCTGAAAGTGGGTTCCCCTTAGTGCAGCAGCGTGGCCCCAGACCAGGAACCAGGAGGCGGCTAATGACTTACAGACCTTCCTCGGGGAAGGCTGGACCACAGCTGCTTGGAAAGAGTTTCCATCGAGGACCAGAGCTGCCTGCAGATTCAACTGCTCTGCTGTCAAATTGATTGTTTATGTAAGAGCTGCTGGGATTTCTCGGCGGTGCTAAGCCAGTGTAGAAGGTCCAGATGCACAGAGCATGTGTCGGCACTAGTTGTTATCAGCAGGACTTGCCCTCGAAGTCAAATTGAGGCCAGAGGCAGCGAGCGAATTAGCCAGGAAGGAGTGAGTTTACCGTGTGGGCCAGCTAACTGCCTGTGGATGCTGTTCCTAGCGTTGGGACTTTCCTGTGAGCACCGCGGACTGTTTTGCTACCGTGTGCTTACTTTTTAGTCATATTTAATTTTACATTAAAAATTAAAAAAAAAATATTTTTAACTTTTGGTTTTTCTAGACAGGGTTTCTCTGTGTAGCCCTGGCTGTCCAGGGACTAGCTCTGTAGACCAGGCTGGCCTCGAACTCAGAGATCTGCTCTGCCTCTGGCTCCTGAGTGCTGGGATTAAAGACCCACCGCCCGGCTACTTTTTAAGTTTTTATTTGTTTTATTCTCTAGATAAGTTCCCACTGGGTAGGTAACCCAGGCTGACCCTGAACCTGCAGTCATCCTCCTGCCTCAGCCTCTTCAGTGCTCAAATTACAGGATTGAAGCACCATGCCTGCCTTCTTCATTATGCTGGGATTCAAACTGTGGTCCTTGTACACATTAGACCAGAGCCCTACCACTGAACTACACCCCTCGTCCTCTTTTTTTGGCTTTATTTTAAAAATATAGACTTACAGGAAGATTGCAACACGCCTCCCCCAACACACAGTCGAGCAGAGTTTCTGTGAGCGTTTTAGCGGATTCCCGAACACCGATTTAAGCTCCCTCAGACTGTTACTCTCTCAACCATCTGAGCGTAAGCTGTGCTTAACAGAACGGGACAGTCTCCTACATGCCCAGACACAGAGACCAAGCCTGGCGATTAAGTCACAGTCTTCTGCAATCTGCCTCGCTTCCATTTCCCCATTCCGCCCTGTCTTCAGAAGAGACAACCGACTTCCTGATCTAAGACCTGATTTCATTTTATGCCTCTTGGTTCTTTAGTTTCTTTTAATCTTGGAGTTCTCTGTCTTTTGTGTCGGGACCTGCAGTTTCCAGGGATGTGGGGCCCATGGGTTTCCAGGATAACCCTGAAACAATGTGGGTTTGTCCAGCTGTCCTCATGGTTAGCCTCAGGTTGTGCATTCGGGGTGTGGACAGCCTGTAATCGGCACAGTTTGGTCTCTGCGAATTATGTGAGCGGGCACACATGTGGCTTGTGGCATTCGTGGCTGAGTTCCTGAAGTTGCTTGGGTAAGCCGCTTCTTTAAGCTTTCTCTAAGTGGAGTTTAGTCTTGATTAAAGTATTTTAACATTTTGTGTGTGTGTGCGTGTGTGCGTGTGTGCGTGTTTGTGTGCATGCGTGCACGCACGTGGAGATCAGAGGACAATTTTCGGGAGCTGGTTCTTCCCTCCTACCAGGTGGGTTCTGGGGATTGCTTGCAACTTGGTCCTCAGGCTTGCCTGCAACAACTTATTACCTACTGAGCCAGCTTGCTTACCCCAGAGTCTACCCTCCTGTAGAGTGGCTAGCCAGTGAGCTTCAGGGATCTGCCCTTCTACCCCTTCTCTTGCTCGTGCTGGGGATGCAGGTGCGCACAGCCAGCCCTGGCTTTCTGCATGGGTTTGAGATCTGAACTCAGGTCCTCAAGTTGGCATGGCAAGTGCTTCACCTAGCGAGTCCACTTCCCTAGCTCCTTATTATCGTTATTATTATTATTATTATTGAGACAGGTCTTTCCATGTAGCCCCGGCTCTCCTGGAACTCACTCTGTAGACCAGGCTGGCCTCAAACTCACGGAGATCCACCTGACTCTGCCTCTTGAGTGCTGGGATTAAAGTCACGTGCACCATTGTGCCTCACATTCTTTTTACTTTTTGAGGGAGGACCGATCTGTCACGGAACTCAGAGCTCACTGTTGGTCTGGGCCGGCTGGCCAGTGAGCTCCAGCTTTCTGCACGACCTTTGCGCCCTGATCCTGATCTGGTGGCGCTGTTTGGGGAGGTTGAGGAGGTGCAGCCTTGCTGAAGGAAGAACATCACTGGGCAGGGGTCGAGAGTTTAAAATCCTCATGCTACATCCAGTGCGCTCTCTCCGCTGCTGCTTCATGCTTGGATTAAAGATGTGCACTCTGAGCTTCCCGCTCCTGCCGCCATGCTTCTCCGCCCCGGCGGACTCTTTTCCCTCTGGCAGCAAAGCCAAAAATAAACTCTTTGTTTTGTAAGTTGCTTTGGTCACTGTGCTTTATCACAGCAATGAAAAGCAACGAACTACGTAGAACTGATACAGCCAGCTACCTATATTAATTCACTATCAGCCTGTATCAGCCAGTCCTGGCCGTTCAACATTCAGCTCACTGAAATCATGAGCTTACGGTGCCCTTTCAGATTCTTGTCTAATCTGTGACTTCCTTCTCAGTGCTATGGATCGCGATTCCTACAGTCCGTAGCTAGTAGCCGTTGTTACTCAGTGAGCATGCCCAGAAGCAGCTCTTGCTCTTAGGTATACTGAGTCCCGTCTCACCATCAGAAAGCCTTTCCCGTCTTGCCCAGAAATCTGTCTTTCTTTCTTCCTTTCTCTTGGAAACTGGCCGGCTCCATCTCCTTAGGTCTTTCTCCCCCTATACTCCAGTGTGTAGAGTCAGCGGCCATCGCTGCCCCCATGTGGCCTGGTGGTGTCCAGTACAACAGCTTCCTCTCTGATCTCCTGCCCTCTGACCTTTACTAGGTAGTTAAGGTGTGTGGCATCTGTGTTAGTGACGATGCCATTAAATGCTCAGGAGAGAATATTCTGGGCCTAAGAAGATGGCTCAGTCAGTAACGTACTTGCTGTGGAAGGCTGAGGGCCTGAGGTCAGATTCTTAGCACTTGTGTAAAAGTCAGGTGCCCTGGTCTGTCCCTGTGGTCCCAGTGCTGAGGGCTGTAACCCTGGCGGTTCCCATGGTCCTAGCGCTGGGGCGGGTGCGGTGTAGCCCTGTGCCCTGGTGTGTTCCCGTGGTCCCAGCACCAGGGGGTGTGGTGTAGTTCTGTGCCCTGACCCCAACAGACACTTTTTCGTCAGAGCAGCTGTGACGACTTGCAAGAGAACCTTGGGACTGGACTGTAGAGTGTTGATGATCCTTCACAGAGGGTGAGGGTGGTCACTAGGCCCTCTCCTGACCTTAGTCACTCCCCCTGCACCTCACAGAGGGTGAGGATGGTCACTGGGCCCTCTCCTGACCTTAGTCACTCCCCCTGCACCTCCCTGCCCTTACTGCACATGGCTTTGCGATCTTGGGAGGTGACAGAGTGTACAGGCTAGAGGGGGCTGACTGAGGGGTATTCAATCCACGTGGTGGTGAGGAAGCCAGTGTTCGTGCCGGGCGAGGCCCTGCCAGTCCAGCTGCTTTGGGGTCCTCCACGCTGTAAGTCAGGCCGATAAACTCACTAGTTCCTTGAGGAGAATGTGGTGGTGTCATACTTTGGTTTGTCATTGGCATCTTCTGAGGAAAGGTTATAGGCCATTTACATCTCCTCAGGGAAGCAGTTCTTGAACAGGGACAGAGACAGGAAGATCCTTGGGGCTCACTGGCCACCCAGTCTTGCAATCAGTGAGCCGAGACTCGGTGAGAGAACCTGCTTCAAAAGCCAAGGGGGATAGTGGTGGAAGGAGACACGGATGCTGAGCTCTGGACTCTGCATGCGTGAACGTGTACTTACAGCCACATGCACACATGCACACACACAGAAAGAAGATTCCATGCCCTCTTAGTCAACCATCTCACTGCCTCGTGATACAATGGATCCCAGTCTGCCTTGATCACATCTGTACACCCAGGCCCTAAGCAGGGGACTTTGGGCATAAGTGGCACCAAGTCAATATTTGTTCAGTGATAGGAAATAAATGGTCAAAACGTGTTCTTTCTCCAGAAAGCAATGGAAAATATATCAGCCAAAACTGGCATATTATAGATATTAATATTGGTTAATGCCTATAGTAATGCCATTAGAATAATAATTACACAAAGATACGTAGTTAAATAACTATATGAAACCTGTAAGAACTAATAATCTGAAATGATGATAGAGGGAGCCATCAAACGCAAAGATCACAAGTACCCAGCCAGGACACTGCGGTGGCGTCTCAAAGCTTCTCACTGGAATTTCCATTCTCTCCTGATAGAATAAAATAGATTGTGCTTGCTAATTCTGCTTCGGCAGCGAAGACAGTGAGATATGCTTGCACTCTTCTTCTCTTGTGTCAGACAATCCCAGAGAGCACTTTGCAAATTGACAGTTAACAAACCATTGCCCCCTGTGGAGAGAGAGCACAGGTTCCATGACAGGAAGTTGATACCTATGCCACGGGGGCTGGCCCAGCACATGCTGCGTGGTAAGAAAGGGAAATACCCCGGATACAGAAATTTTCAGTGGGCTTTAGCAAAGATGTAATTTACCAAGGAGCCATAGATCATAGTGACAGGAGGCTGGGGCTTCTCAACTGCTGAGACACAAATTCAGGGTGTCCTCAGAGAGCATCATGGGTCTCGCGTGCTGCGCCACACCCAGCGCCTGGCATATAAGCCATATAAATAAAAGAGCTTGGACACAGAAAATTCATTAAACAGAGTGCTGTGACCAAATAGAGAAGATGGGTGGGTTTGCATCGGACACAGCAGGCGTTTCGCATCACAGAGTAATCAGCGCTGATGCAGGTGCTGTTCCTGAAGCCCCCGTGATTTCCTTCTTACTCTTGCTGATTTGTAGCTAGCTCGTCGCGTGCACTCTCTCTCCCTCTCTCTCTCCCTCTCTCTCTCTCTCCCTCTCCCTTTCTGGGGTTGGAGTAGTTTGTTTGATGTCACTGGCTTCTTTAAAAAGAACTCAGATGTGAGGACACAGCCTTGCAGATGGCCGATTAAGAAATCACTTACATTCTTAGTAGGCAGAATTCTGGTGTTTGGGCTGGAGAAATGGCTGACTGGTTAAGAGTCCGCACAGCTCTTCCAGAGGACTGGAGTTCAGTTCCCAGAATCCAGGGTGGGTGGCTCACAACTGCCTGTAACCCTAGTTGCAGGGGATCAGATGTTCTGGCTCCCACGGGCACGGAACTTACGTGGACAAACCCACAGATAAGCATGCACACATATACAGGCTTGTAATTTCACCACCAGGGAGCTGGAGACAGCTGGATCCCCGAGCTTCTTGGCTGGGCAGCCTAGACTACTCTCCAAGCTTCAGAGCAGGGAGAGACCCTGTCTCAATAAAACACTATGGGCGGTGAGGAGTGACGTCCAAAGTTGGCCTCTGGCCTACACAGGCGTGCACACAAATGTGTACCTGCACACACACATACAAGAAAACATTTTAAGTGGATAGGCTCAGGGTACCTGTTAAACATCTGTGAATACAATGTAACATGATCTATATTAAGTAAGGCAGGAAGTCTATCAGTAGCTCAGAATCAAAATGTGCCTCTGCTGGCTTTATATGGGATCTATAACATTTTTGTAGTTGTGATGAAATCGTAGAGACTTTGCTGTTTGAATGTGCTTATCGACGGAACCCAGTTAAAGGGGGGAGAGACTCGCTCAGTGCTGTGCCTTTAACCAGGGAATGAGGAAACAAGGCCACGAAGCGGAGCAGAAGGCAGCCCCACCGTACTGTGGAGCTCCTCACAGGCCTTGTCATAATTCTCTGTTTCTTCAGACTTCTGCAACTTGAAACAAACGTCCTGTTTGAAATTAGATTTTGTAAGTTTATGGTTGGAGTAGTTTATTAAAACAACAACAATAACAACAACAAAAAAAAAAACCCACAACCAAAAACGCTGATTTCCCGTTGCTCTCCCAAACTGCTTAACCTAATTTCTTGTTACTGCTGTCCCCCTGGCGCCATTTCACCGAAGTTTTGGAAAGTCAAAGGTTGAGTTCCCGGAAACACCCACAGGCACACAAAAACAGAGCTGCAGTGGCGCATTCTGACCGCCGGGGGGCAGCTGGGAGCCGGCTTACTTGTTTGGCACAGTGCTCTTGCCTTGGCGGTCCCTTTAGGCAGTTGAACTACAGAGAGGTGTCCCTGCAGCCAGCTGCTGGAGAATTTGATTTGCAGAAATCAGTACAATGCAGACTCTATTTTCCAGCATTGGTGCAAAGTACGGAAGGGTTGGAATGTTACTCGGGAAGCTCCCAGCATAGTGACAGCAAGACAGTCAACATACTGTGCAGCTGTGAAAGTCTGAGCCGGGGGTTGTGGCTAGGGGCCTCTGCTGCCAGTGTAGGACTGTGCGTTCGGGATTAACCAGATTAATCAGATGTCTTCGGGATTATCCAGCCAGACCCTGCATCAGATGACCTCTCTGGGAGGACCGGCTCTCCTGTACAACCTCGGGCTCCTAGTGGTAGCCAGGTCCTCCCTGTAGGATCTACTGTACCCTGCAGTGACACCGTTGAAGGTATTGCCTGCTGGCTGCCTGCTAACACTTCTGGGCTTAGGCTAAGCCTCATAAAACTGTGCAGGAGCTGACTCCCGGCAGTCATTAAGAAGCGTGGGGTGGCGAGCTTCCAGCAAGGCACATTTTGACTATTGCAGGGGTGGGGTGGGGTGGTGTCCATGAGATGGACTAATAGATAGGTGGCAATGTGTCACTTTGCTTGGCCGGACTGGCTGGGACAGAAGTTCCCAGCTCAGCTGTGACCTCCTACCTGTGGCTCCTCCTCTACCTCCTGCCCTTCCCCCACGCACGGTTGTGCCTGCGGCTGCACTTCCAGTGGAAACCTCTGTCTCAAGTTCTCTTATGGGGGAATCTACTCTAGGATAATGCCCCTCCTCCACCACTGACAACCATCCCAGACACACTGCAGACCGTCCCAGGGACGCATTGCACAACCCCTGTCAGCCAGGTGCGGGTTCTTCGGATACAGTGCAGGGAGGCTGATCAGAAGGAGCTCTTTATTAGGCCCCCAAATCTGCCACTTTGACTTCCTGAGGCCCAGGGCCGCCAGTTCCAGATAAATGCTTACAGTTTATCATCTCTTCAGGCGCAGGCAGCATCTGCTAATAATGACTTAGCACTCAGTTTGAAGAATCGGGTAGACACACATCCGTGAGCCATTCATACGGACAATCACTTGAGTGCGTTCTCTCTCTCTGAGACAGGGTTTCACTGTACCCCACGCTGACCCCTGAGTTCCTGACCCTTCTTCCTCTACTGCCTAAGTGACAGACGGTCACCACAACTAGTGATTTTGTTGGTTTGTTTCCATTTGTATTTTGTGTGTAGGAGTATTTTGTCTGCATGTATGTCTGTGTATCATGTGTGTGCCTGGTGGCCACAGAAGCCAGAAGACAGCGTTGGCCTGAAACTGGAGTTACAGGTGGTTGTGAGTCACCATGTGACTGGAACCCAGGCCCTCTGGAAGCACAGCTAGTGCTCTTAACTGTGA
This sequence comes from Cricetomys ansorgei, assembly GCA_026225945.1. Taxonomy (NCBI): domain Eukaryota; kingdom Metazoa; phylum Chordata; class Mammalia; order Rodentia; family Nesomyidae; genus Cricetomys; species Cricetomys ansorgei. The sequence continues at coordinate 17,826 of JAMJFZ010003966.1, forward strand.
GCCATCTCTCCAGCCTCCATTTTGTTGTTGCTTTGTGTTTAGGACAACTTTTCACTGTGCAGTCCAGGCTGTCCTCGAACTCCTAAATGCTAGGGTGACAGGGATGCACTCGCCTATCACGCTGGCCTCAAACTCACTCTGCAGTCCAGGCTGTCCTCAAACTCATGATCCTCCCGCCTCCCTGTCCCAGGTACTGGGGTGTATCACGCGTGGCTTTTGTCTAACTAGGCACTGCCACTCATCTTTATCTCCGTATTTCAAGCATCACCTGGAGGACCTTTTCAGTAGAAGAGGAAGATTTAGTTCATTTCAGAAATCTTGGACCATGAATCTTTTAAAAACATCTGTATTCTGAGACAGGTTTTGACTACATCAGCTGGCTGGTCTCAGATGCATTATGTAAACCAGGCTGGCCTTGAATTCACAGAGATCTGCCTGCCTCTGTCTCGCCAGTTGTATACCACCATGCCCGCGTGTCCTCTTTGTCTAATGATAAGTGTAATTAAAATGTGTGTATATAATGTGTGTATATAATGTGTATACCTAATGTGTTACATGATGTGTATATGTAATGTGTATATATAATGTGTATAAATAATGTGTTATATAATGTGTACTTATAATGCATATATATATATAATGTATATATATATTATATATATAATCTATATAAATGTGTTCATAGCTGAATGGTGCAGCAAGCTATGCTTATTTTCCATTTTCTGTTCAACTTTGTTTTTTCTTGAGATCAATAATTATCTCCTTGTGCCACAGTTGAACTGTTCACGATCTACGATTTGTTCCTATTGAATATATTGAAATCCACCCTCCAGGGATTTGGAGGTGGAGTCTAGGTTAGCTCATGACGGCTCATGGAGGTGAGAGTTGGTTAGCTCGTGATGGCTCTCATGAGTGGCGTTAGTGTCATCACAGAAGAAACCCTAGAGACCCTTGCCTCTCTCACCATGTGTGCACTCAGCAAGAGGGCACCTGGTGACTAATACGGTTAACTTGACAGGGTCTAGAATCATCCTGGCGATAAATCAGGCATGTCCATGAGGGAGTTTCAGGTTAATTGAAGACCCACCCTGAATGTGGGCGGCACCACATGGGCCGGGGTCCCAGCCAAATAGAAAGGAGGAAGTGGGCTGAACACCAGCGTTTGCCTCTCCCTGCTCCCCGGCTGTGGACGCAAGATGACCAGCCCTCTCACGCTCCTGTTGCCGTGACTGCCCACCACGATGGTACGTTCTTAAATAAACCCTGCCTTAAGTTGATTTCCCCGGGAATTTTGTTGTAGGATAAGGAAAAGTAACTCACGTGGGATCCATGAAGTGGGGGTACTCCAGCAGCCCACAGCAGGATTTCAGAACCGGACACCCCGAAACAAAAGCACGGTTAGGGAGGATTGAATAGCTACCGTAGACTCAAGGGGCAGCACCAGGAACCGAAGGGCTGCGGGGTGCCTGGTGGCTTCTAATTGCTGTGGACAACTTAATGAGAAAGAACCCACAGCTGAAATTCTGCATCTGGGTTCAGAGCAGGATCAGGAAATGAGACACTTGACACGGTGGGGTTGAGAGACTCGGTGTCCAGCCCCGGGGCTCAGACCGCCCAAGGGCAGACCCTGTGGGTCGTTAGATTGTAAAAGTCTTCAAATCCATAGACTGTCGGCGCTCTCTCGTGGGGTGTAGTCACTGGTAAGGAGTAAACTTTCTTAGCCTGGTGGGAAAGATCACGCCCGTCTGAGCTTCGTGTCTTTCTCACACGCTACCCTCCGCACGCATTTCCAGGAGGTCAGCGTTTGTAACCTTTGCTGTGGCCTCATGTCCGCCCCAGTAACAACTGCTGTGACGTTCAACACACACCAGTGCGATTCCAGTTCCGTCAGCTTCTTTCCATCAGCTCACTGGCTGACATGAGTCTTAGCACGCAACCACAAGCACAACATAAAACAAGGTTTACTACATAGAGTTACTGCCAATAGCTATGTCTACAGCAGCATCATTAATAAAACCCTCAACCAAAAGACATCTCTCATGAAAGAAAAAGCTAGAGGGAGTGATAATGTTCATAAATGTTACACTGCCGTACGTGTGTTACACAGCTTCCTGCTTTCAGACTCCTTTTCCTCCTCTTCTCCTCCCCACCCCCACCCCCCATATTATTATGTAGCCCAGATTGGTCTCTGTTCTTTTTAAACTTCATTCATTCATTTATCTGTCTGGGTGTTTGGTCTGCATATATGTCTGTGCACCGTGTGAGTGCCTGGGACCTGTGGAGGCCAGAAGAGAGCTTCAGAACCCCTGGTACTAGAGTTGCAGATAGTTGTTAACCACCATGCGGGTGCTGGGAACTGAGCCCAGGTCCTCTGCAAGAACAGCCAGCGGTCTTAACTGCTGAGCTATCTCTCCAGCCCCACTGGTAAATTCTTGATAGAGTAGATGAGAGTTACTTGATCTTGATGCTAGAGATTACTATATTTTCCTCTTATTAGAGTATTATTGCTATTACTATCATTATAGTATTACACATGTGTGGTATGCATGCATGGTTTGCATGGTATTCTGTTTTTGTGTGAGTGCACATGTCTGGAGTTCCAGATTGACATCAAGAGCTTGCTTCGGTTGCTCTCCACCTTGTTCACTGAGGCAGGGTCTCTCAGAGCCAGAGCTCACCGATACAGACTAGTCTAGCTCGTCCCCATGCTCTAGGAACACCCTGTCGGTGCCTTCTGAGTCCTGAGGTGGCTGTCATACCGCTAAGAATTACTGTGGGTTCTAGGGATGCAAACTCTGGTCCTCTCACTTGCGTGGTAAGCCCTTTACCTCCCCAGCATGGGTAGATTTCCTTCTAGCTTCCTTCCTTCCCTCCTTCCATCCCTCCCTCTCTCTCTCTTGTCTTCCTTCCTTCCGTCCTTCCTCCCTTTCTTTTTTATTTCTTCCTTCCTTCCTTCCTTCCTTCCTTCCTTCCTTCCTTCCTTCCTTCTTTCCTTCCTTCCTTTCTTTCTTTTCTTTTTTTCCCCTTCTTTCAGAATTTAATTTTCTGGCTGGGCACAGTGGCACATGCTGTTAATCCCAGCACTTGGAAGGTAGAAGCAAGCAGATTTCTATTAGTTGAATGCGAACCTGAGTTGTACTTAGAATTTAAGGCCAGCCAGGGCTATGTAGTGAGATCCTGTCTCAACAAACAAAAACAAACAAACAAAAACCACGAGGTGTGTGTGTGTGTGTGTGTGTGTGTGTGTGTACAGAAAAAGGCCTGGAGGCCCATGGAACTGGAGTGACAGGCAGTTGTGAGCCTTCTGATATCGGTGTTTGAGAACCACCCTCAGCTCCCCTCAAGAGCAGTACACGCTCCGAACCTCCGAGCCATCTCTCCACCCTTAATTAGATTAAACATAACAAATTTCAGATATGCAGAAATGTGCTTGAAGTGAAAGATGAAATTTGAGGGCTGGGGAGATGGATCCATGGGTAATGTCTCCTGCTGCCCAGCTTGATGACCTGTTCAATTCCTGGCACCACATGGTGATGGAGAGAACGAATTTCTGTGAATTGTCTGATGACTTCCATATGCATGCTGTGGTGTACGTGCCTGCTAGTGGGCATGCACACACACACACACACACACACACACACACACACACAAGAAATAAACAGTGGACATGCATGTACACACATGCACACACACACACACACGTGCGCACACACACACATTCACACACACACGAGAAACAAACGGAATTTTTTAAAAAGTTGAAATGCTGTTACTTGTTTGCTGTAAGTTACTGATGAAATAGCAAGACTATAAAGTATCAGTGAGCCAAGCACTGAGCTGCAGTGGGAGCCCTGGTAAAGATGGTTGGCAAGCAAGCTGCTGAAGTCCAGTTCTGCTGAGGTAAACTGCTGTGTGACCCACCAAGAAGGCATGGGGTCATTTTTCATAGATGCACGTGTGGGGGTCAGAGGACAGCTTTCCAGAGTCAGTTCTCTCCTTCCATCAGGAGGGCCCTGGGGATTGAACTCAGGTCGGCAGGCTTGGCAGCAGGTGCCTTTACCTGCTGAACTGTCCTCCTGTCCTGAGACTAAGATACTTTTAAAGAAATATTAAAATCACTGGAGAAGCCTGGCATAGCAGCACAGACCTTTAATCTTAGTATTTGGGAGGCAGAGGCAGGAGGATCTCTGAGAACTTGAGGCTAGTCTAGTCTACACCGTGCGATACTGTCTCAACCAACCAGCTAACCAACCAACCACTGAAGTGATAACAGAAGTTTAAAATTCCCAAGCCAAAGTCTGAACGGAGGTAGCAGTGGAGAAAGGCCGATGGGAAGAGATTCTCTCACTCCTACCCTAAGCCTACGCCAAAGCTAACAAAATGGAAGTCAGTTTTCATGGCCTTGCAGGACTCAGTGGCCTTCGAGGCAGTTCAGCTGGGCACGGTGGCACTTGACTGTGATTTCACTACTTTAGAGGGTGAGGCAGGAGGATTCTAGGTCCCAGGCCAGCCAAGGCTACATAGCCAAATACAGAATTATGAATGAATGAATGAATGAATGAATGAGCAGATTAAAGAGCCAATCAGAAACAGGAGTGCGGGCTCTGGCCAGTACCAAGGACTGAGAGACTTTTTGGAAAGTTGCCATGGTGTTGGGCAGAGAGCAGGGGAATGCAAGGATGCTGATGGAGCCCCACCCCAGGAAGCCACAGGCCGGCCTTGGAATGGATTTGCTGTGCGTATCCCATGGGTGGTCCATTAAAACCCCAAGGCCTGACCCAGATGGGGGCCTGGCATGGGCGAAGGGTAAAGCTCTCTGAGGAGCTCATGTCATCCTGGCTTCAAAGAACTGCCACAGAGAGTCTCTTAAGGAAAGTCACCAAGCAGCAGCCAACAGTAAATAAACTAAGGAGCTGCATGCAGCCCCTGAGTGTGAACCCAGAGGAAGAAAAGAGCCCCTCTCCAGCCCCTGTGTGAATTTAACAGTGAAGGCTGCAGAGGGACGTTTTCCTACACGCAGAGGCTGCAACTGACAAACTAACAAGCCAGACCCAGTGGGCATGACAGAGCCAAAGGCTCATCCTTGAAAACAAGCAACATCTTAGGTAGATCTCTGTTGGTAGTGTCTAGGGAAAATAGAAATGCCACAGACAGACAGCATTTGGGATCAGAACGAGGGTGTAACGAGCCAATGAATAAAGTCTAAGAAAACGCAATGTCTGTAGATGAGTGAGGGAGTCAGCTGAAAGCTTCTAGAAGGGCTGAGATGGTAGCGCAGCCGGCGGGGTGCTTGCTTAGAACGAGCTTGATTCTTCCTGTCAAATAAAACAGATGTGGTGGCACACATCTGTAATTCGGGCACTCCAGAGGTAGAGGCAGAGGCAGGAGGATCGGAGTTTGGCCATCCTCGACTACACAGCACGTCCAAGGCTCAACGGTACATGTAGAGGACATCTGCTCGTGCTGAGGAAGTCACCATTTCATCGGGGCATATTATCTCTAGACAGATGGGCACCGGGTATGGCCCCAGGCAGGGAGGCGAGGCACAGAGAAGGCGGTGCCCAAATTACGGGCGTTAAGGGCAGGGGCGGTGCCATCGAGTGTTGGAATATTGTGTAGGAATCCCCTCTTCAGGACTCGCCAAGTTCTCAGCAGCAAAGAAATTACAGTCAGAGACGCTGGGATCATTTAAAGTCATCTTTTGTTTTATTCCAAACATGTAATTTTGTAAACCTGGCATCTCCAAACAGCGCCAGTGAATCAGAAGCGGCCTCAGAGACTCGAACACACAGGACACGGTGAGGAGGGACAGCCCTCCCCGCCCCAAATCCTCTCGGGTGGTACGTGTAGAGACCTCGGCAAAGCTGCAGCTGTGCAGAGAGCGGGGTGCCTGCCGTGCAACAAGACACTCGTAAAGCTGAAACGCACACTTAAAATCACACTGTGCACGCCGGGATCAAACGAACCAAACACCTTAATAAAGTGAAATCCGGACCAGCGTGTTGCAGAGAGTATTGCACCATGTTGGGAAATGTATCCACAATTCCCCTCACGTGCGGGAAACTCAGAAGACATTCTAGAAGGCTCATTTGGCCCCGCTGGCTCTGTAGGTCCCCCCCCCCCCCCCCCCAGTTTAGACATTATCTTAGGATATTTTCCCACCGTGCATTTTACTACCCACATCTATTAAAATTCTGTGTTCTTGAGGATTGTGACATGATGCCCAGTCTCTGCCTTTACTTTATTTGGATGGTTCTCCTACCCAGCATCATTGGGGGGGGGGGGAGGTGTCACTAGGGAATGAACCCGGCGCTTTGCATGTGTCAGGTAATCACTTTGCTACTAAACTGTATCCCAGCCCATCCCCCAGATGATGACGCTGTGTACCTCCAAATCTCAGGGAGTTGAAATCGGGCGCTCCTTTCCTAGGTGCACATTTCCGAGGTAATCAGGCCTAAAGTTGTCTCACCCTTAAATAAATGTCAATAGCATTTCCACACCCATCGCACTGGGGCTCAACAGGCAGCACACAGCACTGGCCACTGGTCACCGGGGTGTCCTAGGAGTGTTAACTAAGTAGGTTACACAGAACTTGATGCAGGTGACTTCATGCAGCACCTGGCCTCTGAACACTGAGATGGTTCCCGCAGCACCAGTGTCACCCCAGCAACAGAGATAGAGGGTGTGCACTGGGAGCCAGCTACCCAGGTCCCCCCTGCCAGCATACTTGTGCTTCTAAGCTTCATGGTCTCTTGGTGGCAGGGCCCACTATGGGGATGCTCCCGGCTTTCTGCAGTCCTATGAAAACTGAGCAGAAGGGGTTACTTTCTTTTAAAGAGGGCATTGCTTTTGTCGACTTTTTACAAAGGTTCTTTTTCGTATTTCAAAAGCACTTGAGGCCAGTCCAGAACCACAGAGGACACAACTGGAAAACAGAAACCAGACAAACGATTGTGCCCAGGAGGATGTCTGCAGGGGTTCCACGGTGAACTCAGAGGCACAAGGGAGCAATGGGCTACACAGTGGGTTTTTCAAAGAATGTTCTAGAGAGTGGCAACACAGACACATCAGCTCACCTGCCCACTTCCCCTGATAGCCTGCAGAAGGCTGGAGTGGGGATGGGGACTGCCCAGCTGCCCAAGACAGCGTGCCACTCCCTCCTCCGCCTCTGTGTCAAACAGCTGCATGCCTAGCTCTCGAATCACCTGATACTCAGTTATCATATACACAAAGATGCTGTCCTCTCCCCTGGGGTGGCTGTGAGGATTTGCTTCTGGGACCTCCATGTAGTTTCCTTAAAATCTGCCTCATGGAGTCGTAGCGACCTACTGGGTACCCGACTACTCGTGAGGGTTTACCATTCACGACTGGGCACTCGTGGCCAGATTCCGGCTGAGTCTGCCCTTCCACCCTGTCCACATGCTCGCCAGTGCATCCGCTGGCTAGCTGGACTGTTCACGGGAGTCACTGTTCTCCGCTGACCCAGTGCAGCCACATTCTCTGCAGGTCAGTGGGGACAGACACATTGGGCTAAAACTGCAGATGGTGCTGTAGTAGTCTCACCACTCATGAATCTCAAATGATACGTCAAAGGAAACCACGACAGGATTCACACTTCACTGTAGGGCAGCTGCAAATGGGGTTCGTGAAGAATCTGCACTCCACACCTATTGTGGGAGAGGGGCTTGCCACCCCGACCACGAGGTGAGTGTGTTCTCTGGGGGTCCACCAGCATCCAGCACAGTGTCTGACCCACAGTCCAAGCTGTACATGGCTGGTAAAGCCAGGCTCCACTTCCTTATTTCTTTTGATAACATGTATATACGGGGTATCCTGGGCTGCCCCTGCCTGTGGTGACTACAGCCTCCATTCCAGAGACAGATGCAACATTTGCCTTTTAGGAGACGCTTTGATTCCTAGCTTTTTGGGTTACACAAAGCTGAAGGTAGTATTTACTTTGTGTGGGAGGGGGCAAAAGCTCTTGGCTCAGACTTCTTTGATTTCCTGGGTCTCCCCAGTTAAGGGTACCCCTGAAGTTCTCCTCTAGAGGACAGAGTCATCTTGTTAGCAAGAACTGAGCAGAAAGTTTACATCCCGTGCAGGTATGGACTACAAAAGCCCAGCTTCCTGACACTCTGATCCTGGCTTGCCCTCCAGAGCCAACTGGACTAAAGCTACCTCATGGGTTGTCCCCTAAAGTGACACTGTTGCTTGACTTCCCCTTCTTTCCTGTCTTGTATTCTCCACCTCCCTATGTCTAACTTCTGGGAAGGCTTCCTCAATAAGTTACTTACACCTAAGCCCTTATTTCAGGGTTTGATCTTGAGAGTCCCACTTAAGACATACAGATCAAGTGCGGTGATCCTCTCTGGGAAGGAATCTGTAACATCAACCATTGGAGACAGCCAGAGTGACAGAGGAAACAGAGACCCTTGAACTAAAGTCACATCACAAGGTAACACTGTCCACACACAGATGCAGGTCTTTGCTGAGGGAACACAGCTTCAGGCTTGAGCTGTGAAGCCTGATGCATGGTGTCAGGGATGAGACGTTATTCTGAGGTTGACCAGTTGTCCATTCGGCACTTGCTGACTCCAGTAGGAGGAGGGTGGAGTGCTTGCTTTGCACATCAGGGTGGTGCAGAGTATCTGCAGTCAGTAAACCAGGCTTTCCATCTCAGTTCCTGTTGGGAATCTCCCAGCGAGAGGTCCATAAGAGAAAAAGCACTGATACTTCTTCAAGTTCTCTGAACTTGACTCCAGGTGATAATGACGGGACATGTCTTAGGTGGTCATGCCATGCCCATGGCGGTTTTGCAGTACTCCCAGCTTGGTGGATTCATTCCATGAGGTTTCTTCAGTTTAATTTTATCTACAACTTTTTTTTTTCTTTTTTGAACAGCAAGTTCCAAAGTACAATAAGTTCCTTATCTTTTAAAATTTGTATGCAGGTGCATGTACTTCCAAGATTTCAGTGCTTGAGTGAATTATAGAACTATTTAATAGAAATAATAAAACATCGATACAAAATATAAAGACATGATCAATATAAAAGGCTTATATTTATAAAAAATACTTTTAGGTAACAGTTTTCCCCTGAGGGTTGACCACGCAATGTTGCATCCATAAATATTGCTTTGCTCTGTAGCTTGTCTTTCTGAAGTTCTTAGTTTGCCTCCTAAAGGGAAGTGGTGGTGGCCCCAGTCATGTGACCTGGCTGGAAGTGTCCATCTCAGGCTGGCACCCGGGCTTGACAGGATGAGGAAGAGAACAGCATCAGTGGGGCCTCCGGAAAATCTGGAGAAGATTTCTTTCTTCCAAATATGGAAGATACAAAGATCAAGGACCACAGGCTGGCGATGGGGGCTTGAGGGCATCACATGACTGGCACGGCGGGTCACTGGTTTTTCTGGACCCAGTCCCAACCATCTTCATTCTCTTTACGGTTTTTCTCAGCTTCAATGATTTCTTTGTACCTTCGGCGGAAGAAGCCCATCTGAAAGATAGAAGAGGTGCTGAGTTAGGCTGGGCTTTGGATTCCAAGGCAGCCAGAGCTACAGGAGGAGGACCTTGCCTTCCCAGGGCTGGGGTAGCTGGAAGAATGGCTCAGGCGAGACTGTTTTTTAGGAACTACACTGACAAGTGAAGAGCTAGGATCCGCTTCTGAAACCACACTGACTTCCTGTAGTCTTTCTCCCAGCAGGCTGTTCATCGTAGAAGCTGCTGGAACAGCGGTTCCCAAACTGGGTGCTGGGAAACATCAGTTACTGGGAGTTATTCAAAGGTGTTTAGAGTGAAGAAAAAGATAAGCATGTCATGGTCAATCGAGTTTGGAAAAAACGGCATTCTTCTAGACATTTGTGATGCACTGTGCGTGCTACAGCAAAAGATCTGACTGCTCGCGGCGAGAAGCCACCATCTTGAGCTTACTTGCTGTTTTTCCTCCTGCACATGTGTTTATGTGTGCATGTTTATATGCATATGTGTTTGTGTTTATGTGTGTGTGTGTATGTGTTTGTATGTATATGTGTTTATGTGCTTGTGTATATGTGTATGTATTTATGTGTATATGTGTTTATGTGTACATGGTTATATGCATATGTGTTTGCGTTTATGTGTATATGTGTTTGTATGTATATGTGTATATGTGTTTGCGTATATATGTATTTATGTGTATATGTTTATGTGTACACGTTTATATGCAAGTGTTTGTATGTATATGTGTGTGTGTATATGTGTTTGTGTTTATGTGAGTATATGCATACGTGTTTGTGTGTATGTGTGTTTATGTGTTTGTGCATATGTGCATGTATTGATGTGTGTATGTGTTTATATGTTTGCTCAGAACCAAACTTGAATTCTCAGCAAGAGCAGCAAGTGCTCTTAACCACTGAACCGTCTCCCCAGCTCCAGAACCAGAGTTCTTTTTTATTCTAAGACGGAAAAAAGATGGCTCACTTCTCAGTCCAGGCTGAGATATGGCAAAAGGATTAGAGCAGCTGATGCAATGGTGACTCTGACATGCCATGCCATTATGCATGTCATCCTGGCCACCCACATAGTAAAGGCCCTGTCATCTCCGGTAGATACCCAGACACATCTTCTCTTCTTCTCCGTCCTCTCTTCTCCCAAGGGTCTGCCAGGGTGCCCACTCGGGAGTAGTCTCCCTTCCTGCACGCTAGGGTCTAAGAGTTCTGATCCCAGTAGTCGGCCTACGGGTGCGTGGGAGGCTGAGTTGCCACAGATGTGTCTTCTCCCAAAGACTATTTCTTAAAGCACAACACACTCCCGTGGCTTGGGAAGGCTGAATCCAGCAGTCCAGTGTGCAGGAGGGCTTGGGGTTGCCAGATATCATAGATAGAAAAGTTTACGGAGACCATTTCCCAACAGATGGCAGCAGAGTGTCTTATTCTGATCAACTCAGATTTGGGGGCAGATGAAGAGGAAGCTCTCAAGAACAAAAAGAAGGCCTGGGAGTGACTTAGTCACGTAGCATTTGCTCAGTAGCACAGGCCACGGCTTCTGTTTCCAGCGCCACACGCACACACAAAGATGAATAGATGAATGAGTGATTGAGTATGAGCGTGCAAGGCATGGTACCTTGTGCCAACTAGTCAACATCGCCTCCGTGTAGGTCCCGTGCCTGAGAGATACCTGTCTTAGTTGTGACTCTCCACACATATTCCCAGGGAGGGCAGCAGGGCCCTTCAACCTGTCATGGCATGTCACGGATGCTGCGTGGCCATTCCCACCTGCCCCGGCTGCCAGGATCTGAGCCCCAGGTGTCTGGGCTGTTACCAGCCTCCAAATCTAAATATCTGAGGAAGGAGTCAGGAGTTCACCCGGCTATGTGAGCAGAAGCTCTGCCTCCTTTCTTTAGCCATCTTTATATCATAAAATGGTGGCAGACGGATAGTCTAACATGACAGATCATAAGGGTCATATTAGAATTTTCAGGTAAACTCTCAGAATCCACATATATATGTGTATTTGCATGTGTGTTCATACATACATAATACGCACAAACATACATACATATATACACATATATATACACATACATACATACACACATGCATATATTTTAGGACAGGGTCTTACTATGTAGCTCTGGCTGGCCCAGTACTTACTTTGTAGATCAGGCTGACCTCAAACTCACAGAGATCCACCTGCCTCTGCCTCCCGAGTGCTGGGATTAAAGGTGTGTGCATTCTGATGCCTGGTTGAGAACCCAAATATTAAAAGAAGATACACAAACTCAACATGAAGTAAAAACAAACATGTGGAGAGTCAGTAGCACACGCTCTGTGTGTGTGTGTGTGTGTGTGTGTGTGTTTAAAGCTTTTCCAGGGCAGGACTATTGCTTTTTGGCACATATCAGGTCCTAGGTTCAATCCCCAGGACCACCAGGAAAGCCAAAGAGCTTTCTCTAACTTGAGGTATGGTTGACATATTTAAAACTACATGTAAGGTATTAAACACAATGCTTTGATGCATGCACTGAGAGATCTCTGCTATGGTCAGACTAAAGCACTTAGTCTCCACCTCATAGTAATGTGTCCTAAGGCAGCTTGAGCTAAGTGGATCGTAGCAAACTTCAAGGACAGAATAAAAATGTTCAATCTCATGTTCAAGTATGGATACGCTATAAAACAGAGAGAATTATGAAATTCTGAACAACTGGTGAGACTTGATGTACTTTTCTCTCTTGCAGGCTCCCCCTTGGGCACACATACCTGCTTTCTTTAGCGCTCCTGATATTTGTGGGGAAATTCTGGAAAAAGTCATGGGCCGCTCACTGAGCCCACCCCGAGGCTTCTGGGAAACAGCTAACAAGAAGTCCAAACCGTGTCCACAGCGACCTCACACTTCCAATCCAGTGGAGTGGATTGTTTTTCCTGAGTCTTTTCTGGAATCTTCCAAGGCTTACTGTGTCCCATGAGGGGTCAGATGTTTTGTTTATAATCATCCTGTTTGTAGGAGAAACCGCCCACCCTACTAGTAGATGCAAGCCTGGTTTCGAGGTTTGCTCAGCTGGAGACACAGTGCCTTCTGGTCCTGACAGTCGGCAACCCCAAAGGGCAGCTCCCAGATGCCTCCTGTACACTAGGCCTGTCAGAAAACCAGCAGGTTCTCCCGGGGTGGCCCAGGTTAGGTGGGTGCTGGGTGAGCCAATGACCCTGGAGGAAGAGATGAGGACTGACCTGGTTTGGGGACACTCGGTCCTGTGTTCCAGCCCGCTCCAAGAGTGGCAGAACAACTCCGGGGCATCTTGCCTCTTGGGAGTGCGTCTCTGTACACTGGCTTTTTGGAGTGTTTCTTGGACAGCCATTCCAAGGACCCTGGGCATGCTCCTCCTTTGGATGAGCTCTGGACCTCGTGTTTATGGGCCTCTTAGTTACTAGGCTGTTTATATAGCACGTCTCTGTCTCGAGATGATGAGGACAAAGTATCAGAACAATATTTATTTCCAAATATAAACCAGCTCCACTGCACATCGCTGGCACATGGTTTTCAACGGGGGTGGGAGGTGGGGGGGTAGACACTGGGGGGTGTGCCCATGTGTGCACATGACTGATAACTGACTACTCTTTTGAGAAGGTTTTTTTTTTTTTTTTTTTTTGTGGAGGGAGGGGTTTTGAAGTTGGTTTCTCTGTGTAGCCTTGGCTGTCCCGGAACTTCTTTGTAGACCAGGCTGGCCTCGAACTCACAGAGATTCGCTTACCTCTGCTTCCCGAGTGCTGGGATTAAAGGCATGCGCCACCACCGCCCGGATTCCTGATGGGTTTTCCCAGTCTGGTTTGGAGGCAGGGTGGTGACTCCAGGGACCTCTGGACTGGCTGTCAAACCTCACACCTTGCCTGTACCGCCCGCAGAAGCCCACTGCTAAGGACTCTTATTGTGATTTACAAGTGAAGCTCTCCAATAGGAATCATGCTCTCTAAGAAAGCTCTAGAATACCAGGCACTTGGAACAGTTCCAGTCGATGGAGGCCTCCAAGTAGCTCTTGTTGGGGGTGGGGTGGAGTGGGGCAGGAGACAAGCACTGCAGTCTGCTGCTTTGACACTTGACCAGGCAGGACTGGGGCTTCCTGGGAAAACAATGGCTCTCTGGTTCAGATCATCTGGTCATGAAAAAGTACCAATCAGGAAGGCAGAGAAACGGAGGGTCCTTGGTTGAGGGCAGTGGACCAGTTCCTTCACTGAAGGGGTGGCCTGCATGTCTTGCAAACTGCAAACAGGAAGGAACGGGCTCGGGAAAGGGGGAGAGAGAGGCGGAAAGGCATTTTCTTCTAAAGGGCCTGTACGTATTTTCTCCCTCTCTGCTTAGTCAGGCTGGTGTAATGAGTTGAAGGTGTTTCTCAGACAGGCCAGCCCCATGCTGGTGTGCCTCTGAGCAATCTGACCTTCCCATAAACAGGCCCCTAGGAAGAGGCACCAGGCTGGGGTGTCTTCCAACCCAGCCAGGAGCTGAAGCAAGGGAGAGGGGACCTTTGGATTTTTCTCCCTTGAAAGAGTTTCATGTTTCAAAGTCTCCCTCCTGCGCAGCGGTTTGGCAGGCTACTGTAATCCTCGCACACCAAGTTTAAATTACGGTTCCCAGTGTCCGAGGCCGGCTCAGCTCTGAGAAGGTTGATTAGGATCCATTTCAGGGCTCCGCTTAGCTTGGGGCCCTGCTGTGGATTTTGTGTAGGAGCCAGGCCCCCTTTGCCGCCAAGCGTGAGAGAGTCTGGGCCACCAGCAGACCCTTTAGGAACATTCTGGGGAGCAGTAATGAGGCAGGAGTGGGGGGAAAACTGGGTGGGCTGAGTGTAAGAGCAGGACCCTGACTTAGCTCTGAAGAAGGCATTTGTGGAGCCCAGAGGAGTTTCTGTTTCGGACAGACAAGAACCCCACGGGACACACGTCACAAGGGTCAGGGATCAGTGACCCAGGCCAAGTCCTGTTTTCTCCTCTCTACCACTTTCTCAGAGGGCTTCAAGACAGTATGCAGTCTGTTGTTTACCTCTGCCCCGTTACTCGGGGTAGCAGGGACTCAGCGCTACCTGAATAAAGGCACTGGCCACTGGTGAGCCTAAGGCATGTAGATTACAGTGTGTGGCTCTGTGAACACACTGGCAGAGCCAGCTTCTCCACGGAGCTTTCGGCATCGCACCGGCAACTGTGTTCAGATCACACAGTTTGCGGACAACCAATTTTGACTCGTGTAAGACACAGATGACCAGTCACGGTCGACAATAACCGGAGACGCTCTAAGAGTAAACTTAGGGGCCTGACGAGGTGTCTCAGTGGGTAAAGGAGCTTGCTGCCAAGCCTGACAACCTGAGTTCAATCTCCAGGACCTGCAAGTTGTCCTCTGACCATCACGCCCCTCCTCCCCACAAAATAAATCTTTTCCTAAAGGAAACAATACTAGAATGGAATTCAGTGGATTCATTCGGGAAGAGGACTTGACCTCTGGCCACCTGTTCCTTATGTGTTCTTAGAGATACGTTTCCTGGTCAGCTGGAGGCAGGTGCCCGTCAGTAGCATCCCTGGAGGGCTGTGGAGGGGATTACAGACGGAGTAGGGTAAGAAGCCCAAACCGGTGACGTCAGGCAAGCCGGATGTCGGTTGGACTGAAGCCAGTTTTCAGCTCGCTTCCCTGCACCATGCCGTCAGTGTGATATTGAGCCGCTACCCAATACCCATAATGCATTATTTTTAGGCTGCAGATGTAGGTAGGAATTAGAGCTGACAACATGTGTATAGTCCAACATTCTAGGGAACATAAGTCTTTAAAATAATCCTTCACATCACCTGCTTTTTCCGACCTCTTCTAGACTTGTTTCGTAGTCAGTCCCCAACAAAGACATGTTGGCTTTTTCTAAAGACCTCCCCATCCCACTTAGCTTCTCTTCGTGTGGGAGCCAGATTGTTTCATAGCCATGCACACAATGGGCAACCCTCTGATAAAAAGACTGTACCAAGACTTTTTAAATTAGAATTAATTTCTGTGACCACACATGTGCACGTGCACACGCCATGGTGTACACGTGGAGATCGGAGGACGACTCGTGGGAGCCAGCTCTCTACTTCCATCCGGTAGGTCCCAGTGTCGGACTCAGGTTGTCGGGTTAGCAGCAAGCTCCTGTGCTGTCTGAGCCCTCTCACAGCCACCCCTTTCACCTTAAAAATTAATTAACTTAATGTATATGTACACGTGTATACATACATGTACACCTTGAGTGTACACATGTGCATGTGTGTGTGCCTGAGTAGATGTATGTGCAAGTGTGTGCCTGAGTGTATGCATGTGCATGAGTGTGTGCCTGAGTGTATACATGTGCATGTGTGTGTGCCTGAGTGTATGCGTGTGCATGAGTGTGCCTGAGTGTATACATGCGCATGTGTGTGCCTGAGTGTATGCTTGTGCATGTGTGTGTGTCTGAGTATATACATGTGCATGTGTGTGCCATGTGCATGTGTGTGTATACATGTGCATGTGTGTGTGTCCTGAGTGTATGCATGTGCATGTGTGTGTGCCTGAGTGTATACATGTGCATGTGTGTGCCTGAGTGTATACATGTGCATGTGTGTGCCTGAGTGTATGCATGTGCATGTGTGTGCCTGAGTGTATGCATGTGCATGTGTGTGTGAGTGTATGCGTGCGCCTGTGTGTGTGCCTGAGTGCATGTGTGCGTTTGTCTCGCCTTCCTGGAACACTCAGATCACACCCGAGTGTGGCAGGGGAGCTTTACACAAAGGCTGCTGATATCGCACAGAAAGGCAACCAGCTAGAGAAGACGAAGGCTGGTAACCCTCAAAGAAGGCCCGCCAGAGCTGCTCGGGCCACTGCGAGAGGCATCTGAAGGTGACCTGTGGCTCATTCTAACACTGACACATGCACGCTGAGGTGGCCAGAACCCTGAGATCTCTCAGCCTACAGGGTTCAAGACGGTAGAAGCCACGCACTGTCGCAGACTCAGAGAAAGAGGAAGGTCCTTGTGACAAGGGTGCCCTCAATAAACAGCCATCGACAGCCATCAACAGCGAATGATTCCTGTGCCTCACCTCAAACAAGAGCTTGACCCGGAACTCAGTGGCAGGAAGGGCGGTGGAGGTCAACAGGGAGCCGTGAACTGCAGTACATGCGAGCACTGCGCATTCTGCCTACAGTTACTCTGACTCAAGTACCAGCAGTGCACAGACATGCGCAGTTCACCATGCCCTCGCCCACCCCAGACCCTCACCACCTGGCATTAGGCTCGGAGGATGGCAAGTTCCGTGCAGTAACATTTTGGAAGCAGAGGAGAAGTATGTGCATCCTCTCCCTTGCCCGTCAAGGGAGGTTACAGGGCCCATGGCGCAGTGCATACAAGGTCGCTCCCGTTCCCTCCCATAGAAACAAGGCTATGGCGTCCAGCGCGCGTGTGGCACGTATCAGGGAACCGGGTCTAACGCCACTCTCTCTAAGCAAACATGACAGAAGCGAGGCTACACAGTGGCGGCAGGCGGGAAGAGGCAGGAGGGTACAGGCGGGGTGATGTCTGCGCGGGTAGCCACCAAGAGGTCATGCAGACCCTGAAGGGGAATGGGAATGACACTCCCTGCCCTGTGTCTGGTCCCATTCAGCCAGGCAGTGAGAGAGCTTTCTTCTCATTCTGAAAGCCCACATAAAGGCAGAACCCCCTCCCCCCAGGCCTCCAACGGCCTGATTCCAGACACTGAGTCCTGTTTTCCACCCACGGGTCCAGAGGTCCTCTCAGCACCAGGAAGCTGGAGCTGGAGACGAGGGAGAGTTAAGGGTCTATCTGGCTGTGTAGGGTAAACAAACGACAAACTGGAGGATTAAAAAAGGAGAGATCTGCTGTTGGCAAATATACAGGAAAATGTACACTTCTGCTAAGCCTGCTGTGGAAGGGTGAATTGGGTAGCGCTTTAAGAGAGCTGTTTACAGTGTCAACCACATCCCTCTGTGACGCCATTCCTGGGGTTTCATTCTAAGGACACAGTGAAGGATTTGTGCAACTCTCTGGCTCTACGGTCATTCACCGCGGCATTGTACAAGCAGAGACAAACTTGATCCTAGGGCTAGCGGACTGCAGACTACAGAGCTGGTGCTGCCGTTACGATGTGGCTGGACTCGGGCTCCTAAGATCACAGGGAGAGATTTACAGTCTTGCTGTCAGGGAACAACATGCTGTCAGACAGCACGAGGACCTCTGACTGCACGGACCTGCAGGATGAGCCTATTCCCAGTGACATGAGCCATGCTTCCTTCAGTCTCCGGATACTCTTCCAAGGAGAGTACCACTGAGTTTAAAGCAATGGAGCTCATCACTGATCTGAGAAAAACATGCTAAGTACACAGCTTTCCTGGAGTCTCTAGGCCGTTTCCATACTATAAATTGTATGTGTTGTATATATATTCTCCCAGTTGAACAGGCAGGAGTGGAGGAGTTGGTAAAGTATCTCCTGCTCAAGCGTGAAGATCTGAGTTCTGATCTTCAGAACCCACGTAGAAAGCCAGGCATGGCAGCACCGGTTTACAATCCCAGTGCTGGGCTGGCAGCCAGGCAGACTCCTGCCAGCCAACTCAACCTAATTTGCTAGCTCTAGGCCACCGAGAAACTGTTTCAAAAACCAGGCCGAGGCCGGTGAGATGATTCAGTGGGCGAAGGTGCCTGCCGCCAAGCCCGACGGTTGGAGTTCCATCCCTGTAACGTACGCGGTAGGGAGAGGCCTGACTCTTGAGAGTGGCTCCTCTTATGCACGCACATGGGCCACGGCACACGTGTACATGCCTGTGAGTGCATGAGGGTGCACACACAGGAACTGCACCCGTGGCTTCCACCTGAAGTACTTCACCTGAACACGTACCAAGTATATGCTAGGTAATTTAGCTAACCAACTGTCCGTGAATAAGCTGACCCTATGAAAAAGCCCAGCTTACATCTACGCATGCAGAGAAAAGTTTAAGACGGAGACAGTACTGTGCTCACCATAGCTATTTCCAAGATGTGACTCCTGGATGACGTATAACATTTTCTTTTTCTTTATTTAACGTTATCATGTTGGATCAATGCATACACATATTGTTTATAATCCCAAAGAAATCAAGTATTTGGATTTAAAGCACTCATCCACGATACTCTCAGAGGTGGTGCCTATCACAGGCATTTAGAACTTGCCTTGCTAAAGAGCACTGGCTACTCACTTGTGCCCTACGGTAACTCAAAGCAGGGTGTCTCAGCTTCGTTCCGTGTGCCTCCTTACTGCTGGGCAGGCTCTGCTTGACTCTGCACAAGCTTGTGTCTTAAAGAATGTCCATCAGAAAATCCACAGTACCTAACCGCTCCCATTCCCCTTCAAGGCCAAAGTCGCAGAGAACACGGTCCTTAACTGTAGTCGCCTTGGGCGCTAGGAAGACCAGGGCTTGCAGACACATCACCCCATGAGACCCCTCCCCACGCATATGGGAACCAGACTGACCTCCTGAAGCAATGACAGAGGTATCCCATGTAGGGACACTTCTCTCTCTCTAAAGTGGTCCGAGAGGAGGCAAGCTTCCATCCTCTGCCTGGAGGGACTCTGTACCTGTAGTGTGAAGGGAAACCTCTTCCCGGCTTTCCCAGGCCCGGACAGGCCTGAGCCCCGGTGTCCTGGGTGGGAAGTCCCCAGGCGCCTGCGGCCACCTGACTCACCTTCCACAGCAGCACGGCCAGCAGCAGGAAGATGAGGATCCCCACCAGCAAGCTGATGGCGATGATCCACCCCACAACGTAGCCGCGGGGCTCCAGATTGTGCAAGGCCTCGAAGACCACCTAGAAAGGGACACAAGTGTGAGACCGAGTTCATGTCCTGTGAGGGCTGTGAAGGCGACTGCCCTGATTTCAAACGTCACAAACGGAACACAAGGGGAGTGAGAAATGTCAGGACGTGTCACGTTCCGGAATCGTATGGCACCCCTTCACCGTGTATTCCGGTTCTGAGACGAAGAACACAGGGGAGTTTCTCAAGCAGCGAGTACTTCTGAGTGTCCAGTTCAATGTGCTACTTACTGTGGAATCGCTCGCTTAAGACCATTTCCCCCAACAGACGGTACACAAGGGCTACGCCACTGCCTTGGGTCTTGAAGCTGTGCCTAACAGGAGGAATTCACTCAAGATGTGCTGTCATTTCTAATCTGAGTCACACGCCATTGGAGGCCTTATCTCATGGAGGGAGGATTGTTTGTTTTTATTTACACGTATGTGTTTCTGTGTGAGTATGCATGCCACATGGATGTAGGTGCCCTCAGAGCACTAGAGGGTGTCAGATTCCCTGGAGCTGGAGTTATAAGAGGTTGTGTCTTATGTGGGTGCTAGGCATTTAACTTGGGTTCTCTTTAAAAACAGCAAGTGCTCTTAACTGCTGAGCCATCTCTCCAGCTCCTGGGGCACACCCCACAACTTCAAAGGAGACTCATTGGTGTCCCAGAGGTGGCCTGTGTCAGCTCTCAAGAGCCAAGTACACATCGCTTTCCACTTCAAGAGACATAGTGACAGCAGTCTGCAATGCATTGCAGGGGGAATGTTACACCACAGAAATAGCAAGCAAGTCAGGATCCCTCCACCGTCTTCAGCAGAGCGGACATTTTCCACGCAGTCGCTCGCACTGGCTGCACTCTTTGGCTTGCTTCTAGTCCCAGGGGTCAGGAGGGCGTGTGGTTTTACAGAATTCAAGTGTCACTTGTGCCTTCTTCTTCCAAAGAAAAAGCGAATCTGATCATCTTTAGCTACACGTCGCTACTTCAAGAGCGAGGGGTGGCTAGGCGTAGTTATCTGTGAGACGGCCAGGCTCTTTGGTGTCACTTGTAGAACCTCAACCCAGAACTTGTCTTAAGGGAAATTCAGTGAAGCAGAAACGCCCTTTCCAATGTTGGGACAAGCTAGAGAAAACTGCCCAGAAAACCCAGCAGGTAATTTCGGGGGATGGGGGTTGTATAACCAACAACCAGGTGATCTTAGGCCAAGTACTTTACTTCTCTGAAAGTGGTTTCTGCACCTGTAAATCAGGAGCACATCACTCCCTCCCTAGAGGTTCAGGGAGAAGTCAGCCAAACCTCCTGGGAGACAAGGGTCCCGAGCCAGGCTGGGCTCTCAGCGTGGGATTAGCCGTAAGGTCCAGGACGCTGGACTGCGCCCTCCTGGCAGAGCTGCGCTGGAGGTCTGGTTTTGTGGATACAGAGATGAGAGTAGCCACTACAATTTAGTCTGGCAAATGTTGTAAGAATGCCCTGTCACGTCCCTGGAATGTGTACTTTGTGTCTTCTCTTTTTTCTCAGTGATGTCGTTGGTTGTCTTGGACGAGAGCCCCAGGCCTTGGCAGATCAGGCTCTTACATCCCAACTGCAATAAATTCATCTGGGAGTGATCTGAGCCCTTGCAGTGTGTGAAGAAGCCACACCATGGATTGAAAAACAAGTGAAAAAATGAATGAGCAAAAATGGGAAGGGAAAGTATACAGAGCACAGTGTGGAGACATGGCATACAGAGCACACAGTGTGGAGACATGGCATACAGAGCACACAGTGTGGAGACATGGCATACAGAGCACACAGTGTGGAGAAGTAGTGCACAGAGCACACAGTGTGGAGATGTAGCATACAAAGCACACAGTGTGGAGACATGGTATACAGAGCACACAGTCTGGAGATGTAGCACATAGAACACATAGTATGCAGACATGGCATACAGAGCACACAGTGTAGACACAGCAATAGAGCACATAGTGTGGAGACACAGCAATAGAGCACACAGTGCGGAGACACAGCACACAGAGCACACAGTGTGGAGACATACTGACAACCAGCACTGAACTCCACCACTCAGGAGCCCAGACCAAGCCTTCACACCTCTCCTAACACCCTGTCACTGCCCCAGTTCAGGGCCAGCCTTCACAGACACCGACCGGTCGGGCCCCTCCCAGAGTCTACCCCCACCATTGCATTTGTTCTCCAAGAACGTAGGTCCTGTCATGTCAGCTCGTTCAGTCAACAGCTCCTCTTCATTCTGAACGTCTGATTCAGGATGCTGAGCCTAAGTAACAGTCTGGTCCTCTTCCTTCCCAGACCCTCCGAGGTCACGTATCCACGTTCCAGCTAGTTAATCTCATCTCCCTGAGGTCCCCCATCTCTTTGTCCCCCCAGAATGTCCTTCCATCCTGGGGTGTGGACAGGCTCTGTTATTGCTTGTCTTAAATGTGCTCACACCAGCTGATCTGTCAATTCTGCACTTGAAAACATAATCAAAGGCAAGACATACAGACCACAGAAAAAGATATGCTCAGAGATCAAATTGGGCTGGCAAGGTGGCCCGGTGGGTGAAGGCGCTGGTGCCAGACTTGGCAGACTCCTGAAAGTTGTTCTCTTGCTTCTGCACGTGTGCCATGTGGATGTCCCTCGCAGACACACACAGGCACACGAGAGAAACAAAATGCAATTAAGAATTTGAAAGAGAACTCGAAGATGCTCATTGCAGAATTATTCACACTGATAAAGAATCAGAACCACCCTAAGTGTCCAGTACAGGGCAACAAGTTAAATTACAGCTAGCCACAAAACAGAGTATCACAAGCTATTAACAGCGAAAACTGCTCTATAAATTATCTGTCTGTGTGTATGTATGCATATGTATATATGTGTAGTGTGTGGGTGTGTATGTATACAGCTATGTTTTTATTTTTTGAGATAGGGTTTTACTCCATAGCACAGGCTGTCCTGAAATGAACTGTATAGCTCAGCCTAGCCTTGAGCTCACAGCAATCCACCTGTGTCAGTCTCCTAAGTGCTGGAATTACAGGTGTAGTTAACTACCACATCTGGCTTGATGCACAATTAACATGTTTATAATTTATTTTTAGCATATAAGCATTTTGCCTGCATGTATATCTGGCACCCTTTATATGCCTGGTGCCCTTACAGGCCAGAGAGGGCATTGGGTCTCCTGGAACTGGAGACACAGGTGGTTGTGAGCTGCCATGCGGGTGCTGGGAATCAAACCCAGGTCCCTTCAAAGAGAAGCCAGTGCTCTTAACCACTGAGCCATCTCTATATCCTGATGCATAATATTTTAACAAATTAAAAACATGACCCTTGAACAAATATATAATGAATATACATTGAAGACATCTGCTGTTTAGGGAATCAGCAGGAGGGTAAAGTAAGCTCAGTGAAAGATGTCACGGGGGCGTGGAGAGGAGTGCTGAAATCAGATGAGTGAATCAGACTCAAAACTGGCAAATACTCCGAAGGATGACAACACTCCAGGGCTAGATTTTTGGTCAGATAGAAATTACTTTCACCCTCACTGATAATCACCCAGAACTTATGGAGTAGCCTCCCAGATCTTATCCCTGAAGGGAGAAGACATTCTTTAGAAGGACAAGTCTCTGTCACTACACAGAGACTCTCCAGAGGGTTAAGACTCTCCCCATCTCTGGCTGGGAGTTTAACTGAGGGTACTGAACATACTAGGCAAGCCATCTTGGTGCAGCCATGACCAATGGGAACAGTGGAAGTCAGGAAGCCAGCACAGCTGTTTGACACAGTTCCAGCAAAGCCGAGCTGAATGCTGAGCTGTCTGCTGTCCCCCATTTACCGTCTCTACGTGTTGCATTGTTAGGGGACGTTTACATTATGATTCATTTATCTTTTCACCTGGGACAATTCATTCTGAGTCTCTTTAGGAAAGTCCTTACTACAGACTCATCTCCTTTCAGGGAGTCATTCAGGAATCTTCCTTAAGCCTTGGGGATTGTGATAAACACAAAAACCTAGGAATTGCTTTACGAGGCTATGGCTCCGGGATCTCCCTGGTTCATCTACCCCTGAGCAAACTCAGAAGTAAGTAATCAGGACAATATAACTTCAGAATAGCTGAAAAACTCAGAGGCAATCAGCGCATTGTAAACTTGAGATAAGCCCCAGCAGGCCAGGAGAAGGGACCTCTCCTACATACGCTCAGAGTTTCTCCGGATGTGTAGCTTATGAGATGGGGGGGCCACATGTGACATGGCCCCCAGAAAAAAAGAAACTTAGATTGGCTGAGGCAATCTTTACCCTACATAGTAGTATGATATAAAAGGAGAAAGAATTCGACCTAAAGATTTGCCAGACATGCAAGTGGTACACGTAAACAGATGCAGGCAAAACACTCATACAGATGAAATAAAACTATGTATGCATCAGTCCGTGTCGTTCCCTGCTGCAGACAGAAGCTCTTCACGGCTCCCCTGTGCCGTCATGGTTGTACGTGGTGCGGACCCTGCCTCTGCCCCTAGTCTTGGCTCCTGCCTTTGGTGGCTTAAACAGCCAAGCCGCCTGGTCTTCACACAGCTTCCCTCATTAGCCAGGATACTCCTCCAGCCCGGCAAGCCCATTCCTCTCCAGCTTCCAGGCTGCTCTGTTGAGAATGGCTCAATCAGAAACAAAGGCCTTGTCAGTGTTCCTGTTGGCTGACATCCTTGTCTGGCCGTCAGCCCCAGGTAGGTGGAATGGCTATGTCTACCTTGTCTCTCATTATGTCCTTGCATAGCACCCAGTCCCTGGCGAACGCCTAGGATATATTCGCTAACCGACCGAGTGACAGCCACTGGAGAATACCGCGCCGTGTGCTTGGCAAACTGTGGGCAAGCTTTTCTCATTTTCTGATGGGCAGAGCTTAATCCTCCCACTGGGCGGTGAGTGAAGAGGAAGAGCCACCCGTTGTCTGCTGCTGGCGGGACAGGAGGGGTGGCAACGACTTTCTAACTACCCCCCACATCACAACATAGCCTGAGGTTGCAGGCAGGAAGCTCTCTGCGTAGAGGGCATTGTAAAGGGTAACCACCTACTCTAATTTGTGACAGTGAAATTATAATTGAATAGCAACACAACCGAGGGATGGCAAGCGGAATCCTCTGGATGAACTGTTTTGCTGTGGTTAGTAGACGGCCCCGTGGCTGAGATCCGCTGGTGTGCGTCTTTAGTTGATTCGGCGCCGCGGAGCAGGGGGAAGGGACAGGGCAGGCAATACCACTATGTGCTCAGAAGTCACTGTATGCCAGCCATTTTTTCTAGAAATTTCTTTAAAATTAAAAAAAAAATTATGTGTGTTGGTGTGTCTGTTTGCCTGTATGTGCACCGTACATGAGGTGACTGGGGAGGCCACAAGAGGCACCATATGCCCCGGAGCTTGTAAACTACCTAACACGGGGAGTCATCTGAGCAGAAGGAACCTCAGTTCATCCCAGAGGATTCCGCTTGCCATCGCTCAGTTGTGTTGCGAAGAGTTGAGGATGACAGCAACAACAACAACAGTAACAGTAACACATGATGAGTCTTTCGCTATTGGCTGTTGTAGTCAATTCCCAGGGCAGGGCATGTCTCTAACTCTCCTTGATCTTTGGGTGCCTTTTCATGGCTCACAAATGGGCTTAGATATCTCTGGAGTCTATTTCCATTTTCACTTCAGCTCTTCCCCCAGAGAGTATTTTCTAAGACCTGAGTGGACCCTTGTGGACAGTGCTAAACACTCCCGGTACTGACCGTACGCATGATAGAGTTTAATATATAACAGTAGGAAACGAGCAACAATGACAACTCGTAAGATAGAATTATAACGATAGTGTAGAATAGCACTTAGGAATTGTCTATTAGTATCTCAGACTGTGGTTGGCTAGGAACAAGCTGTGAAGAGTGAAACTGGATAAGTGTGTGTGTGTGTGTGTGGGGTTCATGCACCCTTCTGAGGTGCACTCCTGTTCGCCGTGGAAACAGTTTTCCAGGAAGCACAGTAAAATCTTTGTGGACTCCAAACATTACTTTCGACCCTTTTCTCTCTTACCCCAGCCCACTCCCTGAAAAGTAAGTTGGATTGGGTTGAATATGAAGGTCAGCATGCTATTGGGTCCTCACAACCAGCCCTTTGACCTTGTGGTCACCCAGGCCTCGCCGAGGTCCTCCTGTTTGAGACCGCATGGAACCAGATAAGCAGCACTGAAGTTGATCTTGGATGGCACTCCAGGTAAGTGTGGAGGTTCGGATGAGAACGGCCCCCAGTTGGTGGACCTGCTTGGGAAGGATTAGGGGGTGTGGCCTTGTTGGAAGAGATGTGTCATTGGGGGTGGGTTTTGAGGTTTCAAAAGTCCACACCATTCCCAGTTAGCTCTCTCTGCCTCATGCTTGTAGATCAAGAAGTGAGCTATGAGCTGCTGCCTTCCTGCTGCCTTCCTACCACGGTGCCCATGGACTTGCCCTCTGACACCGGAAGCCACAAATAAACTCTGTCTTTCTTTTAAAAGTTTCCCTTGGGTTTGATGTCTTAGAACGGCAATGGAAAAGCAACTAAGAGTAAATATCTCTGACGGATACACTAATGAGCAAGTCCTCAAAGAATCCACTGCATCCTTGTCGTTACTAACGAATACTCTGTGAAGCACAATGTATCATGACATAAAAACGAAAGACAAGCAGACTGACTGGGAATGGAGCTGGGATGGACCGCTTGCCTAACGCACTAAGGCCCCAGGCTGGATTCCCAGCATGAGGGTGGGGGACAGAAGACACGAGGAAAAGCATTTGAGCTTCCTAATCCATCATCATGTGTGCTATTTATGGTCAAAATCCCGCTTGTTTCTATCCTCACCCACGCCCTGCTGGACACCAGTCGCAAACACATTTCCTCATCCGTCCAAGGTCATGGTTTGGTGCCTAATCTGAGAGGCTGTGAAATTTCACCTGACTTAAGTTTGCTGGCCAGCCTCTGTGGAAATCCCCCTTCAGACGGACCGCTGATAGGAGCCAGGCACTCAGAAGAATCATGCAGGGAAAATGTTCTTGTTCTAAAACCAGAAGTCTTCCCACTCAGAGAAGATTTTTACCCCTACTAGGAAAGCTGAGAACGCTCTGGAGAACTGAATCTTGGTGGACCGAAAGGGCGGTGGTGGGAGGAGCTTTGGAGAATGGATCTCTTGGGGTTCTCCTTGTGTGCTCCTTCCCCTGCCCCTAGGGAGCATGGAAAAACACACGGCAGCCTCTCTCCAAGACTTGACAGGGGGACTGTTACCACAGCAGCCCCGCAACACGATGCTACGCAGTGCCTCCCTGGATCCTTGGGAGGAGAAAACACATCTCTGCCTCCGCGAGCAACCTCTGTCTGCCGCATACCTGTTCATTATTTCTATTGGCACTTCAGTGTCGACACCACAGTTTATCAGCTCATCCTAAAGCTGGGGGGGTGCATATCTCACCCTACAGTGATCTTCCTCCAGGGCTATGACAGTGGGCGGGGACCTCTGCTCCCTCTTCCCAGGCAAAGCTCTGAGCCAGCTGCTATGTGGGCAGAATGCAGAGAGAACAAGGCAAGCACCGAATCTCTGACCCGACAGGGAGACTGAGCCTAAGTAGTGGAGGACTTGGGTTTCGTCCTGGGCAACTTCTCCATGTGAAGAGAGGCCAGGCTTGGTACCCCGTACAGCCTGGCGCCATTCAGCAGCTTTATTAATTACTTGTAACCTGCTTCCCGGGTGACTGGGCAACTTGTTTTTCTATATAACTTGCTTTTCTTTTGTTGCCCTGGTTGAAGGGGCGACCTGTTTCTCCATTATGAACTCACAAACTGCTGGACAGTTTGTGGACAATTTCCCCTAGTAATCAGTAAACCAAGACAAAGGAATGGGATAACGGGAATGATGTTTGCGCAGGTGCTGGTCCAAGGTTCAAGCTTCAGCCCTAAGAGGACAACAGGGAGGAGGAGCAGCACCAGTCCGAAACGCTTCGGATTTAACCGCGTTCTGTCCAGACTCCTGACTCTGATAAACTGTCAGTTTTTAAACCTAACATTTTCGCCAACTGCATCCTGATTCTACTTTCTCGGGAACCAGATTCGTGTAAAAGAGAACAGGAATGCTCTGGCAACCCCCCTACCCTCTTCCGCGCAGAGTGAGGACCGGCTGCCGTAAACTCTTTATCATGCGACCTCGTGGTGTATTGGATTTTAAAATCCTGACAGAATTTCAATACCCAGCCCTGCCCCGAGTGTGGGCTGGCTGACCCCTCAGGAGCGCTGTCATCTCTGGCGCATTTAGACACCCTAGGCTGTTCTCAGGATGTACTGACAGGAAACAGGATCAGGACTGGGATGTCACTGAACCTAGAGCTCACTGCTTGAGCTAGACTGGCTGGCCGCGAAGACCCAGGACCTGCCTCGCTGCACTCCCCAGTGCTGGGGTTACAGGCACGTACAGCCACATCTGGCTTCTTACGTGGGTACTGGGACTGGAATCAAACTCGGCATCCTCGTACGGCCAGCACTTTACGGACTGAACCTCCACCCCAGCCCCGTACACCCCAGTGTTATGACATGGTGCCTCTCTGTGGCCGTTTGAAAATGAGTTAACAATCTTTTTCTTAGTAAGTACATAATTCTTGGATTCACTTCAAAGTTGGTTAAAGCAACACAGATTCTCCGGGAGAGAGCAAGCCTCCCTTGAGAGGAGGTAAAATCCACGGCGGGGATGCTAAAATTAGGCAGCGGGTCGTGCAGCTCCTCAGCAGAGTGGTTCACCTCTGTCTTCTGTGGGACTGGACTTAGGAGCGTTTTCGTACAGTGGGTGACCCTTCCCTCCCCAGAATGCAGAATTCCAAGGCCTCCTTTCTGTCCAGCCCCTCTCTTACCAGACAGCTAAGCCATGAGCTCACTGACCTCTCTGGGTCTGACAACTTCAAGGAGGACAAGGGGCGAGGGAGAGAGTGAAAGCGAAGGTTCTAGGCCTCGACAATTTGACATGGCCTCTTTAAGACAATCAAATAATTGTATCTTAGCACTCCGTCCCCACCCCAGCCCCCCAATGCTTATCCACAGAACGACATAGGCAGGAGAGCACAAGAGATTTTAGGGAAGGGCCCAAGAGGGATAAAAATAGCCCTGGCTTCAGAGTGGAAATCTAAGCCCCGCTGAGGATACTTCCAGACAGTTTCTCCTTTGGCCAATCGCTGCAGGAAACTTTCACATACCAACAGTGCCCCAAGAAAGACATTTACACAACAACAACATGAAGGCTCCCAGGGAGCCCAGGAAGCCAGAGCAGGCATGGCTTCAGGTCTACCACAAACCCTTCGTCTTGGCTTAGAGAATATCCCCCCCCTCAGATCCCAGCTCCAAGTCCGCAATCCTCCGAGGAGAGCTGTCCCGGGCCGGGCAGCCAACTTACCAGAGTCTCTTCTGGGTTCCCGTTAGCGATCTCTACCACTCTCAGGGCCCGATCCACCTTGACCTTGGCTCGAGCCATGAACTGGATGACAGAGGAACTGTCCTGTGGGGGAATAACACAATTCACCATGAGACTGTTCCAAAGGACATTGAGAATGATTTCCCCATCAGAGGGACTACGCAGAGCTCAGGGCTCCATGGCAACCACATGCATCTTATCCCTAAACTAGCAGCTTCCCCATCCCAGGCACCCACAGACACATGCTTCCAGCTTCCCCTGAGAATTCCTCCGGATGGTGGAGGGTGCAGAGTCACTGTCGCGCTTGCCAATAACGCAAGCCTGTGTGCTGTGGTTCCGCGTGCTGAGGGCCAGAGAGCTGGAGAGTGACGCTGACATATTCACGAAGAGTGAGGATAAATAAAGCTGTTTAATTGTGTGCAACGAATCCCAGCCTGGCATTCCCCAGAAGACATCTGATTCCCATTTTCTAGTCATCTTGCCCTGACCACTGCCCTCAACCCGTGAAAGCTTAGTGATTTTTAACTCTTTGTTCTTGAATGGAGCTGTTTGGGTGCTGAAGCCATAGAACCTTCGAAGAGGGCATCTGGTGAAGAAATGACGGGGGTGTGGTAAGGGCGAGGAGAGAAACATCCAGTTTGTAAATCAGGCCCAAGGGGCAGAGAGAGTGATCTCTGAAATTAGGGAGCTGCCTGTTGGCAGAAGCAGTTGGAAGCCTTGCTGTAGGCTCAGTTTCAAAGCTGCCGTCCAGATAACAAGACCATGGCTCCTAAGCAGGGATGGAGAAAGAATCTGGAAAAAAATGTGGGTTGGCAAAATTAGGGCCTCAGGAAAGGCCAGCACCCGGGCCAGATGGGGCTGTGCTCACTGTGGGGGGGTCTCCTCTGCCCCTGTGCTTCTGATAAATATATATATATATATATATATATATATATATATATATATATATAATCAGTCAAACCCAGCATTGTTATTAAAAAAAATAATGTCAACTATGCATGTTTTTATGTGCCTGTTATTTGTACGTGTGTATGCGCACACGAGTGCAGGTGCATGCAGAGGCCAGCAAAGGGCGTCGGGTTCCTGAGAGCTGGAGTTACTGGCAGCTGTGAGTCGCCATGTGGGTGCTGAGAGCTGAGCTCTGGTTCTCAGGAAGACCAATAAGTGCTCTGCTGAGGCATCCCTCCAGCTTCCCCATCTTTTATTTATTTTTTTTAACCATCCCCTCGCTTAATGAAAACACATTTTAAATGCTTCTGGGGGTATTGTCATTCAAAAAATATCTCTGTTTCATAAAATCTTGCAGCAATTTAATAGTTTTGTAAATCTTGGTTTCGTGTACACTCTGATCCTCTATTGTTTTACATTTAATTAATTACTTAGTTAATTTTGTATGGGAGTGTTGGGGGTCATGGATAGGCCGCAGCCTACAGGAGAGGTCAGTAGACAACTTTTGTGGGTCAGTTTTCTCCTTCCATCGCGTTGGTCATGGGGTCGGAACACAGGCGTCAGGCTTGGCCGTGCGTGCCCTCTGATACTGTGCTTTCTATAATGAATCATCATTATCACCACCTGAGATGTCAGCAGTGCTAACGGTTAGGTTAAAGGCCGAGCAGATGAATGGCTGGCATAGAGCAGGCCCCTGGTGGCTGTGAAGAAGGCCTTAGGGACACTTCCAAAGAAATCCTATCCTCTGATGACTTAAAAAATCAGACCCAACATTTCAAATGAAAACTAGTTGAGGTTAAAACAATAAGACCTCAAATTCCCTTGTGTGGGGCCAGATCTTGAGGTCAAAAGAAAAAATAAACACAACTCTAGGCTGAGCCCAACCACAGGTCCACATTAATCCAAGTCCCCAGGGAGACCCAATGGCCCTGGAGCCATCTGGTCGACCCTGAAGGCACTGTGCTAGGTCCAGGCCTGACACTATTTCAGACTCCAGAGGCAGCTGGGCCCCATGCGGCTCCCAAGTTAGCCTTGTTGCACTCAGTGCTTAAGTTCCTGCTGCAGCCTCCAGAGCTGTTGTGACATCCCAGAGCTGTCGCCTCTCTTGCCTGGGGCGCCATTGGTTTGGCTGGCTTGTGGGAACAGCAGTTGTGAGGATGTGGTAAAATCACCCCTGGTCTCTAGAGAGATATGCAGGGCAACCAGTTGAGGAGGGGCTGACAGTTAGACTCAGCCCCTGTGACTGAAGGCCACGGGCAGCTCAGGATGGAGGGGGAAGAGACTAATGGCCTTCACCATCAGTGCCACGTCCGGGGACAGTGACAAGTGAGTGTCGTGGGAAATACAGCTGTCAGCAACACTGGCTAAGACAGACAGACAGGCAAGTATGCAGACTCTCAGGGACCCATGTAAGAGGGGAGACTCCTTAGAGGAAGATGGTGGACCGTAGCTCTCACCTGGCCTCCTCTAACACTGTCTGTATAAACTGGACCCACCAGGGAAGCCCCGAGTGCGAGCTCAACTTCCCCAAGCCAGTTTTCAGCCTAGGGAACCCAGATGGTGTCCAGCTCGCCACAGTGTGTGGAGACTGGAACAGCTGAAGAGAAAGGGGGGAAACTCCGTCTCCCAATGTCTGCATCTTCTCAGGCCAGCACATCGCTGCTGGATCTAATTAAGAGCCGACCATGAGATCCCTCTGATGGCTCTCGCCTGTGGATGGCGGCTTCATCCACATCATCCACATGTAGTCTTTCAAATAATGAATACGAAGGAACCCAGAGGCTAACACATGGATTCTGCCTTCACATCTAATTATTTCTATGGCATCCTGTGACACAAAGTTTTTCATCCTCAGCACGCTCTTATCTTAAGATGACTCTGATTAAGGGCCTCTGATTTGCTAATGAGGTATTTGGAATCATATTTGATAAACTCACAGTAGCAAAGTAACTTGGGGTTCACAAGTCCATTTTCTTTGAGGAGTCATCTGAACAAGGGATCAGGCAAGCTAGGCTTCATGGGTCAAATCTGGCCCGCTGCTTGTTTGTGTCAATAAAGTTTTATTAGGGACACAGCCATTTCCTTCACTTGAATATTGTCTGTGGCTGCTGGCAAAGCTGAACAGTTGCAAAAGACTTAGCGTTTACCCGACATACATCCCAGTATATGAAATATGAACACTTAGCCCAATACAGAATCAACTTAAAACATTCTATGAGCAGTCTCAAGACTAAACTTCATATATGACCATAGTATGTCACAATGTCAAAAGGTGGAACAGGCATGATTATGGCCCATAAAGCCTAAAGGAGTTCCTGCTAGCCCTTGACAGAAAAGGCTGGCCAACCTTTGATCAAAAGCAAAACAAAACATGGTCCCTGGACAGCTTGTCAGAACGGCAGCATCTCAGATTCTATCCTCCAAAGAATCTGAGATATATATATACACACACACACACACACACACACACACACACACGCATATATATATAGATACATACTACATACATACATATATAAAACCAAATATACAAATATATATACACACACACACACAAATGCATATATGTGTATATATTTGATACAAGATTTCCCTGTGTAGCTCTGGCTGTCCTAGAACTCACACTGTAGACCCGGCTGGTCTTGAACTCACAGAGATCTGCCCACCTTTCCCTGGGATTAAAGACATGCACTACCATGCCCAGATAGCCCAGGGAAAATTAAAAAATGACGAAATGGATGGGAAGATGAGAACTAAGTCTCTGATACTATTTCTTGGCAACATCCGGTGACAGAATCACCAGTGATGCATGCTGGGAAAGTGTGGCAACGAGCAGGCTGTCATGGGGAACTGGTTCCAGGGGTTCTGGGAACCCCTGAGAGCGCAGGCCGGGGACTCACCTTCTTCAGGATCTCTGTGTTCAGTAGCATGTACAGGTCGACTGTGCGAGTCTCTTCCTTGGGGAGAGCGCTGAGGTTGCAGTTCACTGTCAGGCAGGGACTCCCTGGCTTTTCACAGTCCTGGGGAGAAAATTTCCAGGTGGAATTAAGAGACAGAGACAACCCAGAGCCATCTATGGAGCAGAGCCTCTGCTAAGGTGACCGAAGGCGTGAGGTCTGGGGAGCGGCTGATGGCAGATCCACCCCTAGCTTGCCTGGGGCCCAGGATTCCATCCCCATCTCCAAAACACAGAGTAAAATAGGGATTAGTCATGACTAGTCACTGAATGCATTTGTCCCATCAACCCATTTAGAAAAAGCGATTTTTAAACAAATATGGTGTGGACTTGTGTCACCTGAACTATCCATGTTTTCTTCTGTTTAAGACAACATCACACAATCCTGATACTGTTGTCTAATACACAAGCTGTATTGTTGCAAGGAATAGTATTAAAAATTAAAAAACAAAACCAAACTATAATACACCCCACCAAAAAAACAACAAAAAAAACAACCCATAACTAAAGAAGTAATTATGATCTGTCACCACCAGAGGGCAGTGGAAGGATGCCAGCCTGGTGGGCTCTTAGGTTCCGCTCTCTCTAGGATCTGCTCTCTCTAGTCTTTTGGGAGAAGTCCACCACTTGGCAGAAGGTGGTTCCATGGTTAATCCCACCAGAAAGTTGTATTTTACAAGGAGGATTAATTCTTCTCGGAAAGAAACATTTACATATCCTGATGTACTTTTATGAGTTCTGAACAGAAATACTTCCACTACAGTTACTCCTGCTTGTGCCATGGGGGGCTCGCGGCAAGCTCCTGCTTCCAGTGGGTGCTGTAAAGAGCAAAGTCAGAGAGGCACGACCCCTTCTCAGGGAGACACGCACGCTGCCGAGGGAAAGTTTATTCCCGATGACCAAGGAGGAGTTTCCCTTTTGTGTTTTGGAATGACTCTCTCTATAAAGTATGTGTGTGTACAGATGTACGTAATGTACGTATATACCAATGTAAAGCTTCTCTTGCAGGGACGTTTTCAGTCTGACCTGGGGTTGTGTGTGTAGCACACAGCAGGATGTCACTGAATCTAACTGTCCCTGCGCCCTTAAAAAAGATGGGCTGTTCTCACAACGTGAGTGCCGATGGTCAGCTTGACACAATACAGAATCCTAGGAGGACGGTCTTAGTGAGGGCTTGTGTAGATCAGGGTGGTCTGTGGGGACTGTCTCCATTATATGGACTGTCCCCATTATGCTGATGGATGTGGGAAGACCTGCTCGGCCGTGGGAGGCACCCTTCCTAGGCAGGGGATCCTGAACTGTATGAGAGTGGAGAGATTAGCTGGAACACAAGCATGGATGTGTTAATTCATTCCTCTCTGTTCCTTTGCTGTGGGTGCGAGGTGACGGGTGTCTTGTGACTTCCCCACAGTGATGGACTATACCCTGGGAATTGTGGGCTAAATTAAGTTGTGGGCTAAAATAAACCTCTTGGCTCCTAAATTGTTTATGCCAGGGTATACTGTCACAGCGAAAAGACACAAAACTGAAGTGCCATGCGAGTGGAAAAAAAATCCAAACCTCTAATACCAAACAGTCGGGCTTCTTAAGGGGCAGGGGTGTGGCAAGTGGGGGGTGCACTTAGGTGGAAGTAAAGAGCTAAAGACATGTGATCAGGATACGGGGGAGGGCGCTGGAAAAGCGCTGACGTGCTACAGCACACAGTAAAAAGAACACGTTGTACGTACACGTTTTGACACATTTTACGTACGTTGTCGCCTGGAGAATCACCCCAGTCATGGGACAGAACGTTTTTGTCACCTTTACTACTTTTGAACTTCTTATGCACAAAATATTCCAGAATGTTCCTTTATTCTCAACTTCTTTCATCTAATATAATTTCTACAGGACTCACTTATGTGACATAGTATACGGAACACCAGTAGATTTTCTCTCTCATTGTCCTATAACATTCCTGAATATGGATACACCACAACTGGTTACTCAATATCCTGGTGGGAGATATCTGAATTGTTCTGATCTTGCCTACTATAAGATCGCTTCAAATATTCCTGTGTGTTTCAATAACACATGTCTTCGCTTCTTGGGGACGGACCCAGAAACGATGCAATTCTTCTCTCTGGGTTGTGGAATCCATACGCGTTTAATTTTAGTAGAAATTGCTAGGAAGTTTCCTCAACATGTGCAAGAATCACAACGCTTTTCCAGATGCTTTCTAGGTGGAGACATCGTTTGCTTCCAGCATGGTGGGTTGCAAAGTTCTCTGTTTGTCAGGCAATGGAGTTTGCAATATATATTTAACATTTTGATTGAAACCCTGGGCTGAAAGGTAGGATTTGATCATAGTCCTTGAGTCTTTTTTGAGTCAACTAATGAAAATCAGATTTGAGAAGTCAGAAACACCGAGCAGAAGGCTGGCCTCTTGTCTCCGACATGCCTTCCCTGTGAGGCCCGCCCTCTCAACCCCAGTTGCTACGCAAGCCCTTACCAACACCTTCCTTCCAGACTTGGTGAAGAAAGCAAATATCGTGTGGAAGATGTTCTCTTGTTCTTGGGGGATGATGCAGGGGGTTGGGTTCCTCTGGAAAGAGCAATTGCCCTTCTCTTGACTCACCTGGAAATTGGGGAGAGGGAGAGAGAGAGAGAGAGAGAGAGAACACCTGTTAGAGCCAGCCACCTCAAGAACAGCTCTAGAATCTTCTGGCACAGCAGCAGAGCCCCAAGTCTACCTGCTACCGTTCCCCAGAACACAAAAATGGTCAGACGGTGTTTTGTTTTGTGAGCTAGGTTTTAACTATGTTTCCCAGGCTGGCCTTGAACTCCTGGTTCAAGATCTCCTCCTGCCTCAGCCTGCCCGGCAGCCGGGACCACAGGCTTCCGCCACAGCTCTGTCTGAGGAGTGTTTAAGGCAGAAGTTATGACAGAAAGCGTGGATGTTAAGTCCTCAGATAACTGAGCTGAGATGACACACGACATGTAAATGAGATTTGAAGAACAGCCCTGGTCCTCCACTTCCTGATTCCCAAGCTCATTTACATAATTCCTTTCAGACAGGCATTTAGGAGGCAAAGCGGGATCCCAGTCACTTGCTAACAGAGCCAAGCGCCCTGGTCTGCAGCTCAGGTCTTCCGGGATCTTAGGTCCATCAGAGTGTAAGTGGGCCTCATGCATGACCCACTGTTGGAAGCTTCTAGAATGTTCCATGGAGACACCACGATGCTGTGAAAAGTCTTAGGATCTGTTCTTGAGAGGTAAAAAGGGGCATCTAGGATTGCTCTGTGTCTGTTTCTACTCCAATTGGAGTATGGTGGGTACTTGAGGTTTGGATGTGTGGGTTCTTGCTCTTAGCCTGTCTCCTTCTCCCTCTCAGCTGTGTGGGACTCCCCTTCTCCTGCTTGTCCCTTGAGTGGACAGTGCTGACAGGCCCAGAGAAGACAGTCTTCTGCAGAGAAGTCCCAATGAAGAGCCCACAGGCCTGGCTATCATTGTACACATCAGATACACTGACCCTCCTGTACCCCCGAAAGCCTCTGAGCCTCGCAGAACAGACACACTGACCCCCTGTACCCCGAAAGCCTCTGAGCCTCGCAGGACAGACACACTGACCCCCCGTACCCCGAAAGCCTCTGAGCCTCGCAGGACAGACACACTGACCCCCCCGTACCCCGAAAGCCTCTGAGCCTCACAGAACAGACACACTGACCTCCACTGAAATCAGAAGTGGCAAAGGGTTCCTTAGTGCTCTGAAGACTGGTACTTTGGGGTTCCAGTCAGGGAGAGGAACCTGAATGCCAACACACCCTAGCTGGTTTCACACAAGACCCTCCAGTGTGAGAAGGTGATGTTGACATCATCTGGCCACAGATGCCAGCAGAGAGGGGCAGAGGGTTGGAGTGGCAGCCAAGGGAATGCGAAGCATCCAGGCCTTGGTGTCAACCTGGAGGGGCAGAGTCGCAGCTCACAACCCATGTTCTTCCACAGGGCATCTCTGGGGTGGTGTGTGAACAGGGAGGTGATGGTCAGGCGATCTGATGCCTTGTGACAATTTGCCCCCAGTGGAATGTGGAGACAGGAAGCAGAGACTGAAGTCTGTAGAAGATGAAAATCTTGGCGGTTGCACTCCTGACTGTGGTCATGTGGGAACCATTTCAATCAGGAAACCACTCACTTTTCTGGGGCGCTCAGGGTGGTCTTGTTTCAGCAGGAGACTGAAGGCTCCCGGGGTCTCCATAGGGTCTGATGTGGAGCAGCTACAATCCAGCCACTCAGTCCCTGACCAGGGTCACTTTGGGGCGCACTCCTCTGTGACAGCATAGGTAGGTCGGGTAACACCTGAAACCAGCTCTGAGAACCTTTCACACTCAACGTTTTGCTCACAATGGTCCCTCGGGACAGGACCGTGTCTGGTGCCATTTTAAAGATGGAGATACAAGAAGATAAGAGAAGGCAGACCAGCAGAAGTGCCCTTGAGGGCAGGCCACTCGCAGGACCCACACCTGGACACAAAGGGCCACTCGCAGGACCCACACCTGGACACTGGGTGCAAAGGGCCACTCGCAGGACCCACACCTGGACACTGGGTGCAAAGGGCCACGTGCAGTACCCACACCCAGCACTGAGTGCAGAGATGGCCACTCGCAGTACCCACACCCGGACACTGGGTGCAGAGGCGGCCATGTGAAGTACCCACACCCGGACACTGGGTGCAGAGGGCCACGCGCAGTACCCATACTCGGACACTGGGTGCAGAGGCTGAGGATGGAGTATAATGGAAGTCAGGGAGGAGGGCAACCATCCATCCTCCTTTACCCAGAATTCTTCATGGTGAGCCACCTTGCCACTGCGCAGCCCCTCCCATCCCAGGAGAAGCTGACTCTTGGCCAGCCCATAAGAGGTTTGAGTGCCTGCAGGCTGGGAGGCCAGGCCACTCTGTGTCGTCCCTGGGATTGGAAGGGGAACAGAGCACTCTGGGATGTTGTTTCTGGAAGGCGGTCCCCGGACTAGGCAGTCCTTGGCCTTAGCTGACAGATAAAGGATCTGTGGCCTTATATTTGGCAACTTATTCAAGGTTGCGTGGTTGGCTGTTGGCAGCAGCCTGAACCCAGTAGAAGGAACTCAGAGAGCAGATGCTATCACACAGGCATGCTCTCACCCCCTTCCCCTCCCCCGTCTCTAATAGTCGCCTCTCCCTGGAGCTTTTACACACAAGGAAACAAACAATTCAATCTTCCTGGCTTATTTCATCTAACACTGCATCTCTGATTCCATCCTTTCTCCGTTTGATGAAGTTCACTCATCTTTAAGGATGAACAAACCTGACTGTGTCTATACAACATATTTTCTATGTCTCTGTTGATGAGCACCAAGGTAGGTTCTATAAAAATGTGTGTGCGTCCGTGTTTCTGCGCATGGGCGCCAGAGGCCTGAGGGCGACCTTGAGTGTCACCCCCAGAAATACCATCTCCCTTCTCGGAGACAGAGTCCCACTGGCCTGAACCTTACCAATTAGACTAGATGGCGAGGCCGGTGAGCCCCAAGGATCCTCCCGTGCCCGTCTCCCCAGCACGAGGATTACAACTGTGAGCCTCTACACCCAGCTTTCTGTGTGGGTGCTAGGGCTTGAACTCATGTCTTTGTGCTTGTAAGGTGAGCACTTTACCCTCCGAGCTACCTCTCCAGGCCCATACACACATTCACCCCTCCCCCTCTCATCTTCTTTGAGACAGGGTTTCTCTGTGTAGCCTTGGCTATCCTGGAACTCACTCTGTAGACCAGGCTGGCCTCGAAATCAGAGACTCAGCTGCCTCTGCCTCCTGAGTGCTGGGATTAAGGACATGGCCGCCATGCCCGGTTATACTCTTGAATACCCAGTGGTACCTGGCTACAGCCCAGCTCTGCCTGCTCACAGCCCCTGCTCACCGCCATGACAACTAGGGTCTCTAGGACCCTGGTTTCCTCATCCGTAGTATTAGCGCAATGGCCAACATGGTTACTCCCGGGAGCTGACCCCACGTGTGAGTGGAGGGAGTCACGTGTGCCACGCGTGTGTGGAGGTCAGAGTGGGTTCTTTCCTACCGTGTGGGTTCTGGGAGTCAAACTCAGGCCACCAGGCTTCGTAGCAGATACCTTTACTCATTTTCTGAACTCATACCTGAACCATCTTCTCAGCCTGGGCTCACCTAACCTTCCATCTGTAGATAAGCAGTTGCTGAGACTCCACCCCGCGGGCTGGTTACTTCTGTCTAAGGGACACAAGTGGGGCCCGCCTGGGAAGAGAGAAGCTCTGTTGAAAAGCATCTCTATCAGAATGACCTGTGGCCAAACCCACGGGGAACTGTCTTGATTAAAGATTGATGTGGGCGGGTTCAGCCTACCTCGGGCCGCGCCATCTCCGGGCTAGTGGTCCTGGGTGCTATAAGCAGCAGTCTTAGTGAGCCATGGAGAACGAGCCAGTAACAGGCTCCTCCGTGGCCTCCCATCACTTCCTGCCTCCGGTTCCTGCTTGAGTTCTCACCCTGGCTTCCCTGCTCAATGGCTATAAGCTGTAAGCCGAATAAACCCTTGCTTCCCCGAGCTATTTTTTGGCAATGGATGTTTATCAAAGCAAGAGAAAGCAAGTTAGAACACCCTGCAACTTGGCTTCAATCATCTTCTTTGCTCAAAATCATAGGGAAACAGAGCTCTCTTCTCCTATCTCAGGACACCCCCGCACCACTCTGCTGGGGTTCTACCCCTCATCCTCGGCAGGCTGCGGGCCCTGCGCTCTCCGCCCACCGCTCACCTCTGCCCACCCACTCACTCTCATACTTTCCCAGACTGCTCAAATCCGAATGCTTCCCACGACAGGGCTGTTCCCCTGCGGGACCCCTGGGAGTTGGGGGAAGTCCGCGGCTATTGGAATCTGCACAGAAGAACTCACCAAGCCCACAAACGGGGACGAGAGGGCACGGGGCACGTTGTTGAGGCTGGAGTCTGCCAAGGCAGTGATGGAGGGTTTTCTGTTGTTATCTGCCCCCTCCAAACCATGGCCCCAAAGAAAACACTGTGTGAACTGAGGCCGAGAGATGGTGGTGATGTGAGAGACGTCAGGAGCCCACACCGTGGCGTCCAAGAGCACACAGGCTCAGGCTGCGGGAGAGTCATCCTGGCGGTGCCCGCGGGTAGTGTTCCTTCTCCTCCCGGTGTCTCAGTGGTGATGACACTGCCAAGGAAAGCTGGCCTTTCCTTTGCCCGTCACCATCCTCTGCCCCCAGGTGGAAAAGCGACGCTCTAAGCTGTGGTCAGAAAAAAGAGCTAAAGGGGTCAGAGGAAGGAGATCGTTTCCACAAGCGACACTCAGAACCGCGGTGTCTGCGATGGACCTGGAGAAGCTGCTTACGGCTGGGCTAGCCTTGACTGGTTGTGACTGTCCTACTCTAGTTACCAGACACCGGCATGCAGCAGCACATCAGGTTTGCTTTCCTGGCTCCATCCCTCAAGCTCATCTCCCTGGGAGCAGGTATGGCTGTTTGTGGGCCCTCTCTATGCTGAGTCCAGATGTGAACTGTCCAGATGATCCTAGTGCACAGCTGGGTCACACGCTGGTTCCTTGCAACACCTGCGTGCAGGGAGTACTGTCATCAGTATGGAGACCACATGACTGTCTAAATGGGGACTTGAAAATGATTAAACTAATATATAAAGACTCCCTATTTGTGAGCATGGTGTTTTTTCTTTTTAAAGATTTATTATGTGTGTATTATTATGTGTATGTGTATCACGCATCCGCAAGTGGTACTCACGAAGGTCAGAAGAGGGCATTACCCCCTGTAGGTGGAGTTATAGACAGTTGTGAGCCACCCAATTTGTGTGCAGGAACCAAAATCAGTTTTCTAAAAAGGCAAACGAATGCTCCTAACGGCTATGCCATCTCTCTAGCAGCCTCTCTTCCCCCTCCTGTGAGTTCTCAGAATATGAATAAAATCTGTGAGGGTTCCGTCAAGTCCCTGCAGCACCCACCACCTTGGACACTTGCGCTGTCTTTGTGTTGGGGATACTCAGCTAGCTTCTCTGTTAGCCACCTCACTGCACCTCCATCCCCAGGAACCATTTCCCCTCACCCCATTCCCACCCACCCCAGGCTCTGGTGCCCACCGTCTCACCCACTACTGTGAGGTCATCTTTTCCAGCTTTCCATGCTGGCTCACTTCATCTGACGTAATATCCTCCAGCTTCTTTCACGCCATGAATGACAGGACTTTATTTTTGTCAGGGCTGGCTAATACTCCACTGCTAAAATGGTCTGGTTCTGAGGGTGGAGCTGGGGCAGTTGACCAGATGTAAGAGTGAGACAGACATTTATCAGAGGTGTGCCAGGCAAATGTCACACCGGGCCTCCTTATAGTGGCCTACACTTCACAGACGCGAGGGTCGGAAGTAGCCAGCCCTGTGCCTAGAAGCTCTGAAAGTCTGGGAAGCCCATCTCCTACCCGGCTCCATCTCCACAACAGCCGGTGCTCACTAACTCACACGCCCTGGACACTACAGTTACCCTGGACTCAGAGCAGGCCTCTCACCATGACATACGCCCTTCCCTCAAATTTCTCCAGTGACCAGGAAGGCAGCCCCATCAGGGCTGAACTCCTCACTCGGGAGCTGGCAGGCTTCCCGTGGATCTTGAGGTTCAGAGTAAAGAAGGAGGGACGGGAATGCAGGGGGAAAGGCCCGAAAGAGTGGAAGGAGCACATCATAGCCTTGAGTCCAACCTGGGACAAGATCAGATGGAGGCCGGAGAGCTGGCCTGGACAGAGGACTCCGCCATGGTATGAATGTGCCCAACACATTCACATGTTGATGTACCCGGTGATGGACCTCAGAGAGCTCGCACGGTGCTCTCCCTTCATAACTGGATTAATCCATCTGAGCACTGAGGGGCTGCTGGGTTATCATGAGACTGCTGCCTTTCTTTCTTTCTTATCTATCTATCTATTTGAGACAGGGTCTCACTATATAGATCAGGCTAGCCTAAAACTCACTATGTAGATCAGGCTGGCCTTGAGTTGACAGATCTACCTGCCTCTGCTTTCCGAGTGGTGCGCTTGAAGTTGTACACCATCATGTGGCTAGGACTGCTATCTTAACAGGTGAGCCCCACTATGAGGTGGGGCGAGGTGCTGTGTTAGCACTGTATCCCTTGGGTTTGTAGCTTCCTAACCCCTGCCCCACAAACCTCTGTTCTTTATGTTGTCCATTTTGCATTACAAAACAAATCTTGGGGGTGGGGTGGTTCTGTGGAAGGATAGGGGGAGCCAGTGAGAGCCCTTCCCAAAGAGGAGGACTTGTGATCTGAGGTGTGTGGATTAACCTGCCTCGGCAGCAGAGGCATCGGCTCCCCTCAGGTCTGTGGATTCCTAACACTTCTCTCCTTT
This sequence comes from Cricetomys ansorgei, assembly GCA_026225945.1. NCBI lineage: Eukaryota > Metazoa > Chordata > Mammalia > Rodentia > Nesomyidae > Cricetomys > Cricetomys ansorgei. The sequence goes on from JAMJFZ010003966.1 coordinate 59,869, forward strand.
TGCTTTCTTCGTTTGTACATAGCTCTGGTTGTCCTGGAACTCGCTGTGTAGACCAGGCTGGCCTTGAACTCACAAAGATCCACCTGTTCCAGTCTCTTGAGTGTTCACCACCACACACGTTGATGAGCACTTCACGGTTCATCCGAGGCCTGGATGCCCCTCCACCAGCTTTAGCTGGTCACACTCTCATGGTCACACACGGGCTGGCTGAGGGCTCACAGAAGTGGTCATCAGAACGCGCCTGGGTTCACAGTGCCGGCGCAGTGGGCGACGGGGGAGTGGGAGCCTGAACTAACTGAGCCTCACTGGCGGCCCTGCTTGGAGTCGCGTGGGTGAAGCTGACCTGAACGTAGCCCGAGCCGACAGTGAAGGCCCGCAGGTTCATTTTCTTCCTCAGGAACATGTGTTTCCTGTTAACTCACGTTTCTTTGTCAGCCGGCGGCGTTCTGTTCCCTGGGCCCCTTTCTCATATCACATTGCATAACCACAGCTGAAGGGGACTGGGTAAACATGGCAGCCCGGCAACTTAACAGCCAGCCCCTCTGAATTCTCTGAATTCGTGAGCTCTTTGAGATGGGAAACCCAGAGAATGTTTTGAATGCTAGCTCTGCTAATTCAATTACCAACGAGCTCTTCTGAGCATGGAGATATCAGAAGACTGGGTGATCCCTGTTCCACCATGGGGGGGAGGGGCTTACTGTGGTCCACTAACAGCTGTGGTGGCATTCATTTTAGGGCTCACTAGAAATGCTTGAGAAATGATTCCAACTGGCTAATCACACCTGGCCTAACCTAAATGAGCCAATTACGTTCTGCTCCCTTCAGTAAAAAGTGAACTACATTTATATTCTCGGCTCTCTCCCATTTCATATCTCGTGTTTAATTACCTTGCTGCGAGTGACTAGCAGGTGTTTCTCGGTATTGTCTGATGAATGGTGAAAGATGACATATGTCCCTTACGCGTCCTAAGTTTGCTTGTTCAGCATCCACTTCCAGCCTCATGGCACCGTAGACCCAGAGAGCTGGACACGCAGAACCACACTGATGCCTTCTGCTTCTCCAGCCGCGACGGAGCTGCTTACTGCAAGGCCGGACGTGGACACAAGCCTCAGTGAGATTTGTGGGTGTGATCGTGGGCGCACCTAGCTCTAAGTTACCCATGTTTTCAGGTTGAGAACACAGCTTCTGAGTGTCCAAATTCCACCACTTAAAGGCAATGGAGCGCTCTCAGAAGCGTCTGTGGGTATGCCCTTCCGAAGAGCGGTGGGTTCTGACTGTTTTGTGGAAGGCTCCTTCCTTACCAGTTTTTTTTCTCTTTCTTTTTTTGGTGTACACGTCCTTATACACGTACATGTATATCAGCGCACATGTATTTGAGTGCACGTGCACGCGCGTGCAACAGAGGTCAAGGTCAGGTGTGTTTCAGTCATTTCTTATTCTTTGGAGATAGATAGGGTCCCTCACTAATTTGACTAGAATAATTGGCCAATATGCCCCAGAGATTGTCTTGTCCCTACCCACTCAATTCTGGGATGGCTGATGGGTGCTGGGATGGCTGGTGCACAGCCCATTCCTGGTGGGTGCTGGGATGTGAACTTTACTGACAGAACCACATCTCCAGCCCCCGAGTTCTGATCTTTCTGATATTTACTTCTATATGTAGCTAGAGGTTCTAACATACACATAGAATTCCGGGGAGGAAAGCTGTTCCCTTCATCACAAGCTCTACGAGGTAAGCAGACAGGAGGCTCCAGCTTTGGTTAGCTTTGTCACCCCACCATGCTCCAGATCCACAGCCATAAGAACCTCAAATAGTTTTGTTGTTGAAATGGAAAGGAAAGGAAAGGCACATAACTGTCCACAGTAACAGCCTACTTGAAATCTGCAGACAGGTTTCAGACAAGGGGACAGATCAGGGTCACCAGGAATAGCCTAGTGGCCTTTAATTCTAGAAAGAAAAAGACAGTAAATATATCGTATTCATTTGTGTATGTGCCTTGGCATCAAGGACCTTTACCAGCTCACTGGCCCAAGAAAAGAAATTTAAAATCCTGAAAATGTCATACTTTTGATGTAGATGTTTTCTTTCTCATTGAAAACCACCTTCTGAAGAAAATGCCTTTCTTCTCAGCCATTTCCTGATCCCTGAAGGCCATCTTACTGAGCAAAGCTGTGTTCTGTCTGAAAGGTCAGGAGGTCATTGAGACCGAAGATGAAACAGAAAAGAAGTAAAGCCTCAACTTCAGCGCTCCGGCTCCGCAAGGGGCAGAGAGTACAACTTCCCGGGAGCCTGCCTTCCCTTACGCTATAGGTGAACGGCTTTTAGCTTTACGGGCTGGCTGACACGGTGCTTTCACACTCGGTTTTGAGCCCCTTCTTTCCTGTTTGGTGGTGATGAACCAGCATGCGGGGGAGTCAAGAGTACGGGTCACACGGGCTCCCCATAAAAGAGAATTCATTCGTATGTAATCAGAGAAAGGCGGGCCCCAGAGGAGGCTGTTCCACAAGCATGAGATGAGTTAAAGTAATACAGATGGGGGGTAGTTTTAGAGATGAGGTGACACCAAAGAATTTCCAGATGTGGCTGGGTCGTCTGCAGTGAGAGTTCGAGGCGTAAATATGTTATCTGAGCACTTGACACACAGGCCAAAGAATGGCTCGCCTTCCGCAGATGATGAGACACTTTGGAAGCAGAGTGGTCTGCTGATTTGGATAATGAATGGGCCCGTCACCCCCACCCCCACCCACTGGGATACAACACAGACCTTGGGATTGTATTAGTTTGTTTAAATTCCAGGGTTAGCTCTCGGATCCCTCCACAGTGGAGGACAAAGCTCTCATCCTTCCAGCTCGGAAGAATTCACCCTGCACCCGTCAGGCATACTATCTGATGATTCCCCTTCCATCAAATGATCTGCAATCATGTCTTGGACGCCTCTCCACCCGCCATGCTCTAGCTAAGCTCTTTAGACGGTTTTTCAGAGGCGTGTGCTCCAGGGTGGTGAAAAGCGAGACTGGTAACCGATTCATTGCTCTCAGGTTTCAAGGACCCCAGGGGAGTCTGAAGCGCGCCTCAGGTCTAAGGTCCAGGAAAGTAAAGAGGAGGCAAAGCAGGCTCGTGGCCAGGGAGACCCCTGCTTCTCAGGGGCTGGTGATGCCAAGGAAATTTCTTTAGGTCAGAAGGAATCTGGGGAGCATGTGAGAAAGCTGCTCCCCATTTTTGGGGTTTCTGAGGCACACTCAATTAGGCCTCAGCAGGTTAAATGAGAACCATGTGTTTCTCGGCAGCGGCTGATGGATGAACTCTGTTTATCCTCAGCAAAATTTCGCTTATGGACTTCACAACCCTTCATGCCTTCTGCACCAGCTGGGGGTCACATTTGTTCTAAGGGATGAAGGGAAATTGACTGCTTAATTATCTACTTTAAAGGCCTATTCCTATCGGGGACCAGAACACACCATGCCTCGAAGCAGCAGCATCCAACCAGCCTACTCAGAGGCGGAGAGGTGTCAGGGCAGCTGCGAGCACATTCAGGCCACCAGATCAGCAGGGACGGAGCACTGCTCGCTTGATCTATTCTCTGTGGCCACACAGTTCAAAGGTCAGCTTCTGGCCTGCACCACGTCTACACAGCCCAGGCTGGCGCTCGTCCCTACTTCCCAGAGGGTGTGAGTGGGCACAGACACAGCGTAGAACACACGCCTTTGCCTTCTGGCCCAGCTCACATAGACCGAGGGCCCAGCAATGCAGCGATCACTCCAGAATCCAGTCAGCCATCTCTAACTATGGCTGTGGAATTCAATCAATCATCTCCCTTCGTTAAAGTACTTGGCTCCTGTTGAGAAAACACTAATTAAACCTTATCTTGACCTAATTCTGAATCTTTACTACCTGACTCACGTCTAAACACGTAATAAAGAAGAAAAAAACAAACCAAAACAAAAGAAGTGTTTTAGGGCCATTGACAAGATCAGTTGATACGTAAAGGGGAATTTGAGGAAATATGATTACGTAAGAACAGTCATCAAAGTGTGTGAGTTTTAAGATTTTTCTGGAAGCTTTCATCGATGTAAGTGGTTCTGATTTGAAAATATCACCTTCCTTCCGATTCTCAGACTGAAATTAAGGCAACTTCTGCAGGTGGACGAGTGGAACTTTCCAAAATGGCTCTACTTGGGGATTCCCAGTGAACACAGACTTCTCAGATTTTTAGGACACATGGAGCACCCTCTAGATACGCTGTGGGGTATATCCATATCTAAGGATCTACCTCCCAGGCCCACAGCAGAAGGAGCATGTCTGGCGGTGGTGTAGCTGATGTGGGCAGTACATTCTCTCATTTCTCTGAACTCATACTTTTGCCCAGGTGCCAAATGGGCACATATACAGAAAATATGGCCATGTCTCTTTCTCTTATGACATTTCAAATCTCCCGAGAGAAGACAGACATCAAACAGTGATTTCAATGGGTGACAAAGGCTGTGAAGAAAACGCCACGGTGAAATGGAACCAAGAGGGGGATTCACAGCTCTGGGGCTGGTGGGCAGGAAGACTCCTTGAGAGGGCAGGTTCTAGTCTCAGACCTGCTTCTGAAGCTCTGTCACCGTGAAAACCCAGGCAGGCATGATGAAGGAGAGGACCTAGGAACTGGATCTGGAGGGAGGAGTGGGAGAGGAGAAGCTGTGGGCTAGGACAGGCCAGGAAGTGCACAGTGGCTGGCTCAGCAGCCTTCAAAGTCCGGCATGCTGGAAGTAAGTCAGAGGGAGGTTACGTGTAGGGCAGTGCAGAATATGGCCGGAGAGGTTAGGATGTGTGTGCAGGGTTTCAGACCTTATGGTTGGACCAATACAATCTCCTTGTTGGTGTGTGCCTGTGTCTGTGTGTGTGTGTGTGTGTGTGTCTGTGTGTTTGTCTATATGTGTATGTGTGTTTGTCTATGTATGTGTATGTGCCTGTGTCCGTGTCTGATTGTGTATGTGTGCATCTGTGTGTGTTTGTCTATGTGTGTGTGTGTCTATGTGTGTGTGTATGTGTGTGTCTGACTATGTGTGTGTGTCTGTTTATGTGTGCATGTATCTGTGTGTGTATTTGTCTATGTGTGTGTCTGTGTCTCTATGTGTGTCTGTGTACTTCTGTGCGTATGTGTCTGTGTATGGTGTGTGTCTATGTGTATATGCCTCTGTGTCTGTGTACTTCTGTGTGTGTCTGTGTGTCTCTGTGCATGTGTAGGCCAGAGGCTGATTGATGTTAGTATCTCCCTCAATCATTCTCCCACCTTGTTTTCTTGAGACGTAGTCTCTTTACTAACTCTGGAACTATCCAACTAGGCTAGACTGGCCAGCAAGAGCCAGGCGATCTTCTCCGCCTCCCCAGCACTGGAATTACAAGGGTCTATCACTGGATTCTCCTTTGATCTTTTTCAGAGACCCTCAAGGGTGTCTCAGAATTGTATAGAGAAGCAGCCAGGACTGGATGAAGTCCTCCAACTGTGAAGCAGGTTCTCGCTGTTGGAGCAACAGCTCATGATGGAGGGAGACTGAGTACGTTGGTTAGTTTGGAATTTTTATCTTTATTTTTGGAGCTCGTGGAGAAAACGAAGACAATGCCCTAGGATAGGAAAGAGAAAATAACTCTAATCTTTTTTTGGAAAATAAGCGGGGGGAGAATGATTAGGCAAGAGCTCAACTTCTCTGAGAGGGAATGAGGCAAGTGTTTTCCATTTTAGCCAAGGAAAGGTCAGGAGGGAAACAAGAGCATGACAGACCAGGGCTAGTCATAACAGTGGGATTTGAGGGATGCTGGGATGGCTTAGCAGAGAGAACTTGCTGGAAATATGGTTCTGTTGTACCGAAAAGACATCTTGACTGAACTCTGCCCAAAGATAGAGGGCCAGATCACGTAACCCCGGAGTCACTCTGGGGCAGTAAACCCATCTCTCATGAGGGACTGTGAGCCTAGAGATCCCCCTGAGAGGAACCTCTCACCCAGAGAGCGAGTCTGGTCCTAGGCAAGCCACTGAATCACTCCAGAAGAAAGCTGGCGGGGGAGGGGGAGGGGGGGAGGAGGCGGCGTGAGTTCACGACGGCCCAGTAGTAGAGATTAGAACAGAAACGTGAGTTGCTCAGTTTTGACTTGGGCTACCTGCCGAACTGCTCTAAAGCACCAGGTCTGGCTCACGTGTGAGTTGAGCCTCGGACTCCAGGAAGCCCGCTGCAAGGGAGACTTCTTGTTGCAATTAGCGTTCAAGCATAGCTAAATCGTAAAACCCAGGATTTTCTCATGTGAAAAGCATCATTTTGAACACCAGTGTCACTGCCAGAGCAATGAGTGACTCAGTGGTGGACAGGAAGCCCCGCCCACCCCAGAGCCAACACTAGCGAGCACACACACACAGACTTCCGGGTGTCCAATCTGAACGCCATGTGGGGTGGCCTTGAGGAGTGGGGGACTGGCACTTTCAAAGAGGGACAAGGCAGAGAGACCGCCCCACAGACATGGCAAGGCCGACAGGCAGAAAGATCTCATTACATATTCTCCGGGGGTTGCGTACTCTGACAGGAGACTCAGAGAGACCTCGCTGACAGCTCTCCCTTTCCTCCTGGCTACCCTCTGCCGCCTCAGTCTTTCTCCATAGCATTTAGCAACGAGCGGTGTGCTGTGGGCTTTCCTTATGTTTGTCTTCCCCTACCGGAAGGTAAGCTAGATGAGGGCTGGGAATGATTACAGCTGTCTTTTATTCTCTGTAGTAACCCGGCCCCTGACGTGCGCTGGGTGTAAAGTCCTTGTTGAGTGGAAGGACTCAGAAAACAATTCTGACAGCCTAATTCAGCAACAAGTGTCATCACTGTGTGACGGACAGGGAAACGGAAGCACATTTAGTGGAGAGACCACGCTGTGGGCGGGGCTTCTCAAACATGCACGTGAACAACGCAGGCATCTTGTCCTAGCGTAGGTTTGGAGTCAGAAGTTTGGGTCAGCCCGAGTCTGTCTTCTTAGACGGTGTGTGGCTGGGAGACATCACGACCAACAGACAGAATGATGTTATGAGACCTTGGCCGTGCAATCCAGTGGTCGTGGGGTGAGTAACAACCCAGGCTTTTATAGACTCACAGACCTCAGATTGTCCCTTTAGCTCTTTTCTGTGCCTATACTTACTAACTAAGTTAGGGTTCATTTACTTTATTTTTGTGCTCGTGCGAGTGTGTGTGTGTGTGTGTGTGTGAGAATGCATATGGAGGCCAGAGGTTGGCATTGGGTTCTGTTCTGGTTAGCTTTAACTGTCCACTTGAAAACCTAGAATCTCCTGGGGAGGAGAGAGAGGTCCCAGTGAGGAATTTTCTAGATCAGGGTTGGCTCATGGCATGCCTAATGAGGGATTTTTTCAGTTACAGTGATTGAGGTGGGAAAGATTACCTTGAATGTGGACAGTGCCATTCCATGGTGCAGGGCCTGGATGGTATAAAAGTGGAGGTAGCCAGATGACCCGGGCACAAGCAAGTGAGCGTGTGTGTTTATTCTCTCTCTGCTCTCGACTGTGCAATGATGATTTAACTTCCTGCCTTGACTTCCCCACGGTCACACTGTAACTCGGAACTGACAGCCAAATAGGCCTTCCTTCCCTCCATGGCTTCTTATTGAGATGTTTCATCAACGCAGCAGAAAAGCAACCGGCACAGGAGTCTTCCTCTAGTCCTCTCTGCCTTATTGTCTGGGACAGGGTCTCTCCCGGGACCTGGAGCTTCCTGATTGGCTAGACTGGCTGCCCAGCCAGTCCCACAGACCCTCCTGAATCCTCACCCTTAGTTCTGGGACAAGATGTGTGCTGCTGCACCGGCTTCTACATGGTGCTGCAGGTGGACCCAGGTCCTCGGGCTCGGGGGAACGGTTGCTTTGCCACTGAGTCACCTCTCCAGCTTCTGTAATAAGTTCCTAGTAATATGCATGCATTATTAACTGTTATCTCGACTCTAGCAGCACCCTCTATTTTATGTATGTATGTATGTATGTATGTATGTATGTATGTATTGTTACCTTGACTCTAACAGAACCCGAACGGAATAAACGAAGCAATCTTTCACTTTAACCAGAATAGCAAGGGCCTGTGGTAATGCTGAGACCGTGGATAACCCATATCGAGTCTCGGAAAGTTTAACCTTTCAGCTGTGCAGATTGCAGTGGGGCTGTTAGGGCCCCTGTTTTAAATTCTGACAGTTTCTCTTACTGCCCTTCAATCCCATAGCATTTGTGGGAATATTGATTGTCCTTCATCTTAGCCAACAATCTGTTGAGTCTTTTGGGTTAGGGTTAGGGGTTAGGTTTAGGGTTAGGGTTAGGGTTAGGATAGGGTTAGGGTTAGGGTTGGTTAGGGTTAGGGTTAGGGTTAGGGTTTGTTAGGGTTTAGGGTTAGGGTTAGGGTTAGGGTTGGTTAGGGTTAGGGTTAGGGTTAGGTTTAGGGTTAGTCTTTTGACCTTATTTCAAAGATTTCAATCTCACCAGAGATTACAAGGGAGGCTAGGTATGCTGGTTTGACACTTACACTTGTGGATTTTTCCCTACCCCTACCTGTTTGTATGATTTTGGGCTTTTTCCTTATTATTTTGAAAAATAAATGTCTTTTACCTATTAGCTATGTTGCAAATGTATTTTCCCCAATACCTTCAGGCTTTGTGTATGAAGTATTTTGATGCTACAAAAGGCTAACATTTTTGTAAATTTGTATCTGCGGTGGTGGTTGGGATGAGACAGGTCTCTCTGGAGACTCTGGTATGTGAGCACTCAGTTGCCCTCATTTCCCTGTTGGTGGCGCTGTTTGGGAACGTGGCGCAGACCTGCTGGAGGAAGTGTGTCACTGGCTGGACCTGCCAGTTCCTCTCTCCTCTTTGTGTTTGCAGTTGAAGATGTGATATGTCAGCTTTCTGCTCCGCTGCTTCTATGGACACCGAGCTGTAAGCCCAAATAAGTTCTTTCTTCCTGAAGCTGCCTTTGGCCATGCTATTTATCACAGTAACAGAAAAGCAACTGACACACCTGTCAGTCTTCTGGGATTTGTGACTCGGCTTAGAAGATGGGCTTCCCATCCAAAGGTTATGAAAATATTCAGTACTTTTCATACTTAAAAAAGAAAAACAACTATCTTGCTTGAATTCATCTGTTTGTCTGCATCATACAGGTTTTCTGTGATTTCTTTCCAAATGGATAGCCAGCTAATTTTATATCCTTTACTGAATGGTCTCTATACACAACTTCGTACAACTCCACCTTTGGGAGCTATAGTCTTCCTTACCCACCTTCCCCCACCCTCCCTTCCTTTCACCTTCCCTTCCCCCTCTCCTTCCTTCCTTTCTCTTCTCTCTCTCTCTCTTCCCCCCACCCCCCTTCTTACTCTCTCCTTCGGCAGCCTCAAACGAGTGCATTTGATGCAAGTCTCCCAGAAGCCCACAGGGGTTTCCAAGCCTTGGCTAACGAACGAGTCCTCCTAAGAGGAACAGTGTGATTAGCACTAAGCCAACTGTGCTCGTTAGCTTTAATTGTTAACTAGACTCAGCCTAGAGTCGTCTGAGACGGGAGCCTCGATCGAGGGACTGTGCGGTCTATGAGGGACTGTCCTAATTAGTGACTGACATAAGAGGGCCCAGTCCATTGTGGGTAGCACCATTCCATGGAAAGGTGACCCTGGGTTGTATAAGAAAGCCAGCAAAGTATGAACCCCGGGAACGAGCCAGCAAGCAACATTTCTCCGTGGTTTCTATTCCAAGGTCATTGCTTGACTTCCCCGCCCTGGCTACCTTCAGTGATGGATTGTGACCTGGAATTATAAGCCGGACAAACCTTTCCCTTACCCAAGTTGCTTTTGGTCAAATTGTTTTATCCCAGTAACAGAAAGGAAATTAGACCACTACCCAAGTCCCCTGAATGAAATCGCTATTCAATTCAAAGTCCCCGAAGGATGTCGTAGAGAGGTCACGACCTCAGCTATTCACACCTGATCTGGGGAGTGTTCTCAGGTTCCGTAGAGCAAGAGAGTGTTGGGGCATGGTGTTACCTTCGCTCTCAGAAAACATGGGCCCGGAAAGCCAAGGCTGAGCTAGCTTCAGGCCTCTGAGACAAGTGGGGATCCTTACCCATTGGGGCAGCACATCACACATGTGACTGTTCCCAGTCCCCTCGTCACTCGGACACCCGGTGGGGGCTCTTCACAAGAACACAGTATCGCACTAGCTGTCTGAGAATTTGCTCTTCTGTCACGCTAACGCTCACAGCGGGTCCATTCACCGGGTTGGCATTGAGACTTTAGTGATTTGCCACACCCTAAATATTGTTTTGAAAACCTAAGGGCTTGCTTCTGAGAACTCAAAACCCAGCATGTAACCAGCTCCTCTTTCTTCTTGGGAGTTTCAAGGCCACCAGCTAGATTCACAGACAAGCCACTCTGAAAACCCTTGAGAAAACCTAACACATATCCATGGGCAATAGATCAGTAAAGAGGAAAAAGGGTCCACGTGGTTCTGAGATGCCTTCACTGTCCAAGAGACTTAAATGCTCTGAGTTGGTCCATGGTTACTTCTGCTCCTGGTGTGGAGGAGGGTGGGGTGTATGTCTCTTTATAACACTGCATATGTGTCACATGTACGGTTCCTATAGAGTACTGCGTGCCACACGGGGACACTATTCTTCCAGACACTGAGGACAAGGCAGGGCATTGGGCTACAGTTAGTAACAGTTAAGAAGGAGGGGCAGGGGCAGTTCAGTGGTAGAACATGCACTTCACATGCACGAGGCCCTGGGTTCAATCCTTAGAAGGAAAAATAAAAAGGAAGAAGACAGAAGTGTGTGCTTCGCTGAGCTCAAGCTAAGGTCAGGCAGTGTCTCCTCATTGGTTCACAACAATAGGGGCTTGTCTCCTGCCGGTTCAGCAGGGCCCGAAGACAGGGACACGCCCGGGACACACGTGGACTGGTATGAGGCGAACAAGCAACTGAGCAGGCAACTCGGGGGCCAGCACCTGCTCTGCACTTAACGCTCACATGGTTTTAGTCTCTGGCCCATGATACCCAACAAGAGACCAACTCAGAAACCATGACTGCATCGCCCAGAGCTTCCCAAGCCTCCGCCCCGTGGGTAGCGTCCTTTTGACTCTAGGCCGTGGGCTCATTAGGGAACAGACAGGAGGCAGCGTAAGCAGCCTGGTAAGAAAACAGACGTAGGAGGTCAGCTCGGCGAGCAGGAAGCGGGGGATGAGGAGTGTTAAGGTAGAGGCTGGAGGAGGGTCTCGCCAGTGAGGTGATATCTGATGCCTCTGAAGGAGGAGGCTGTGTGGGTATCTGTCCAGCGGAAGGAAGGCGGAAGCAGATGTCTGAGGTGGGAGATCATCTCCGAACAGCAAGGAGGTGGAGGCAGGGGACTGGGCAGGGGAGGTGACAGGTGAGCAGGTGACAGCAGAGCAGCTGGAAGAAGGTATGGGGGAAGACAGCCAGGGTGAGGGTTCACACAGAGGTGTCTCAGGACCCAGTCAGGGGCACCAGTAAGGGGGCTGCTGTTGTAAGCTGGTGTGTGGGCTCACCAAGGAGACAAGGAGGCAATTTCATAGACTCAAACCCTGCCAGACCTCAGCAGACGGAACCACCATCATGGCCAGCACCAGCCTCGACAGTGGAGCCTGGAGCATCTCAGCTCAGGTGTGTTTATCCTTTCAGAGCTCTTCACGTGTTCTACTGAGAGCACATGCAGATCATAAGCAATCAAACATCCCCCACAGAAATCCAACACTTGCAGACAAGACAAAATGCCAAGACCTAGGCAGACTCTTTTTCCAACAGTGCACAAAAACAATTTTTTAAAAACACAACTAAAGATAAACTTCCACAACAGGGAACCACTACCACAATCTGAGCGACAGATGGCAGCATCTGGACCAGGGATCTGGCAGCTAAGGTACAGACAGTGCTAACACTGGGGCTTTCACACGGGGCACATGTTAGGTTTGCCTATATGCTGGATGTGACGTATACAGACAGTATATGAAGTGTATGGGAAGGGAGTTGGGCCGACCCAGGGCTCTCAACCTGGGCTGCTGAAGGACAGCGGGAGCGTTTGCTGAGATAGGGAAGCAGGCGTGAAAGGTGCTAGGGTGTGAATGCAGTTTGCTCCCCATAACTCATATTGGCGTTCATCTCCTGTGTTTAATGTGACTATGGTGCTTAAAGTTGGGGGCCTTTGGTGGGTGACTGGGGTGTAGGCCCTGTGATTGAATGCTGGTATCTACATAAGAAGAGAAACAGAGCCCAGTCACACACACACACACACACACACACACACACACACACACACACACGCCATGTGGTGATCTGTGCTTCCCTGGGAAACTGCTAACAAGAAGATCATTAGATGAGAACCCCCCTAGACTGTGACTAGTACTATAAGCCAAAATGTATCTATTTTCTTTGTAATCCACCCTGGCAACAGTATTGTTATAAGCAACTGAAAGGCTCACCAGGGAGAGCACTGGTGGGAGTTTAAGTCAATCTGAGATGCCCGTTTGGCACTGAGGTAGTTGGCTGGTAAGGCCTGGGATTCCCAGAAGGGGATCCGGACTGCGGCGAAACGGGTGGTGTCCAGCATGAGCCAGATCTGTGCATCTGGCTCAGTCCCCAGGGAAGGGACGAAGAGTAAGGAGGTCTGGGCCTTTAGAAGTCAGGAAGATGAGGGTGGAAGTCAGCGGGAGAGAGGACACTGGGAGGAAACCCTCGGAGCCAGGGAGCATGTTTCAAGCAGGTGGGTAGCAACGACCACACTCGGCTTGCCAAGCGCCCCTTAAGACAAAGTCAGCGGCAGGTGACCCGGGATCTGGTGGCCTCATATTCTGCACATGAACTTGAGTTTCAACCTCACTGGCTACATGTCTTAGCCACTGCTCTTCAATCCCTAGGGTTAGTGCTCCTTTGATAATCTTTATGAACGCTGAGGCCCTCAGGAATGTATTCACACACACGAGACTGCAGATAGTCTCTGGGAGTTCCCAGAGGCACAGCAAGCCGCCCTGGGGGATGAATGCACAACCATTCCTCCACATCCTTTCCAAGTCATCAACCTTGTCTCTCTTCGGGCTTCCTCTGATATGTCTCCGTGGTGTGAAGTCCGTTAGACTCCCTGAGCCTTCTGGGCAGACACTGGGGTAAGTGGATTACAAATTTCAAACAGGCAGCTCAGAGCTGGACCCAATGTAGAGTTACGGATGGAGGACTCACCACCATCTCCTGGACCTGGAACATCTCTGCACCACCCGGTGACAGCCGACTGGGGAACGAGATGCTGACAGATGACCCGGGAAGGGCGCTCGGGCCCGTGTTGTAGACCTGTGGGGTGAGCACACAGCAAATGTGGGTGAGACAGCAGACCTTCAGGCCGGGTTGAGACTGAGCCACACACAGAGGCTTTATGGCTTGTATCTAAGATGGGACTTTATTTATTTATTTATTTATTTATTTATGCTTTCAGTTGAAATGGAACTACATCACTTGGATCTAACTTTACCTGGAAGGAAATACTAAACAGTGGAGGAGTTCTAGCAAAACTGAGCATTTGTTTTTGTCCTCGTCTTACTAGAAATTACATTTACATACCTAGAGATTTATTCACAGATGATGGTTGGTGGGAACTCGGATATCAAAATGAAGTTCGGGGGTTCTCACAAATCTAGAATAACATCAGAACTATCTCGGGGGCTTATTCAAACACAGATGGGTGGTGTGGAGAGGGACACACCCAGAGTTTCTGAAGCAGTTGGTAGGGGTGGGGTGGGAGGGTGAAACATCGACATTTCCCAGGAGATACTGTACCCAGGAGTCAGTGACATGGTCCAAACTCTTCTTTTCACAGTTTGAGATAATGGTGACCTTCAGTGACCCAGGGGGCTGCCCCCCAAATGAAGGGGACATTCATTCTGATTTCTACAAAGGCTGTTGCAGGTGCTAGCCAGGCTTTCTGCTGACAGTTTGGCAACATCTGCACGTCTCTTTTGAGCTCAATATGTGCTCCTGTAAAGCCTTACCCCTTTCCTTTCTCTACCATCTGCATCTCAAAGCCAAGCAAGGAGGGGAAGAGAGAAGCCACAGAGTCCAACAAGGGGGAGGTGTCAGAGCCAAGCCTGTAAATTAAACCCAGGGCAGAAATAGAGTAAGAGGAGGAATTTAGAAAATGGGCACATTCACAGGGACAGAACACAGACTAATGGTTGCCCGGGTGGGATAAGACAGCTTAGCTTACTCAGGTGGGCACATTACAACAATCACAAGCAGGGCTGAAGCCCATGAGCCGTAACAGAGCAACGAAGACTGGACTGCAAACTTTCTTCTGACACATGTTTACCGAACGTGTAAAACCCACGATGGTGATCTATTGCTCAAGAGACAATTCCTTCCATAAGGTCATGGCTCACTGGCAATGTACCTGGGTACCCAAGAGCTCCGACTGCACCATTCAATCAAATTGTGAGTGCAGATGGAATGTCCTCTATGGAAACGGAAGGTGCTACCCCAGTGAACGCACAAATGACCAAGCAAACAGGCTGCAACAGAGACGTGCCACGGAGACGTTTCGGGGGACCCGTGGTTTTCTGGCTCACGGCACCCGGTCTGCAGCCCATTGGCGATTTAGACAAGTCTTACTGTTCCAGAACTATATTCCATATGACTGTAGACTGATTCCTTTGATGAGTCTTTTTTTTTTCCTGTCCCTGCTGACGTAATAAAACAGCGGTGCAGAAACAGGTCAAGGGAGGTAGTGTTCGTTCTAGTTCACAATTCCGAGTTAGAGCACTTCGCCTCAGAGAAGTTAAGGAGACAGGGACTCGGAAGCAGCTAGTCACTGCCACGTCTACAGGCAAGAGCAGAGGCAAGGAACACGTGCACATCGACTAGTATTCGGCTCCTTTTCTCCACTCCCACACAGTCCAGGATCCTTCCTCCAGGAAATGGTGCCACTCACAGTGGGCAGGTCTTCCCACGTCAATTAACAGGAAGATAACCCCTCACACAGCCAGGGGCTAACCTCATGTAGATAATCACTCACTGAGACTCGATTCCCAGGTCGTTCTAAGAATACGTCTAGTTGATAATTAAATCGAGCCACCACGACTGGCTCCAGTTTCCTAAGTATCTCTACCGGAGGTAGAACATCTAGTACATCCTGTTGTATCAAGCACTCTTTATGAGTGCAAGAGTCAGCGGACACAGCAAACGTCCCTGTTATCTTGTTTCCAGGAATCTCAACCAGAGATACCCCAACCTTCACAGCTAATAGCCAGCTCAGGCAACTCCTTCCCATGGCAACAAAATTAAAACTCGCTGGCACGCAAATGACCATTGGCGCTTTCACCAATAAAGCTTACTTAATTAAGGTGCATTTGTTGTTTTTCTAGACATTCTGTTACCTGCTTAATAACTACAATATAGCATAAATATAGGTTTTATATGGAAACTTGGATGACTCTCCTCACTGGCCCATTTACCTGACTGTAGGGTCTGGAGCCAATGTTGCACCAATTTTCTAGGTACATCTGTATAGCCAGAGACTTGGAGTTGTGGATTTTTATCCTTTTTGAGGTGGTGGAAATGTTCTAAATTTAGTTTATGAGGAAACGGAATTCTTCAAACACTCTAAAAATCATTAAACTTCCTATTTTAGGAGATATGTCAGTAAATTTTTTTTTAAATAAAAAAGATGAACGAAGCTGATAGATTTGTTTTCTCTAGTTTTGCTTTGAGAAAGGATCTCTCTGCGAAGCTCAGACTGCCTTGGAACTTGCTATATGGGCCGAGATGCCCTTGCGCTCATGACCCTTCTCCTCTGTCTCCCAAAGGCCAGGACTACAGGCATGCACTTCCGTGTTAAGCTGCAATGTTGTCAACTGAGATGGGGAGAGAGAGAGAGAGTGAGGGAGAGAGATATGAGCGGGAGAGCAAGGGACGAAGCCCTTCCTGGCAGTCAGGGGACGAGAGACAAAATTCAGGGATCCAACGTATCTCTGCAGCTGAGGCTAGAGAGGCAGAGGCAACAAAGAAAAGCACCGTGGGTTCACACACACACACAGACACACACACACACACACACACACACACGCACACACACACACGCACACACACGCGCACACGCACACACACACACACACACGCACACACACACACACGCACACACACACACACACACGCACACACACACGCACACACACACACACACACACACACACACACACACACACACACACGACTGAAGTGCTCCCCCAAAGCGGGGTCTCTAGTTCTTCACAGTTGGAAGTTTCACTTCAGTGAACAGATTAAAAAAATAGCTCAGGCTGGATGAGAGATTGTTGCCAACCCTGATTCCCAAAGAACAACATGACAACAACAGCCCTTAGACACAAGAAAAGGAAACGGTATCCAGCCACAACGGAAACAACTCATTTCAAGGAAAGCCCAAGAGCTCAGAATTGCAGAGACGCCTCCTGCCACGCCTGGGGATCCCACTGAAAGCACGGTTGGGGTGAGCACAGGAGAAAGAGGCTCTTGTTCACATGGTCAGAGGCAGCTTGTGTTAGCAGATTCACCTCGAACATCATCTTCCCAGAACTTAGGAGGCAGAGGCAGGAGAGTTACCAGTTCTAGGCTAACTTGGATCACACAGCGAGACCTGGTCTCAAAAAACAAAGCAGCCAGGCATGGAGCAAGCCTTTAACCCAGCACTCTCGAGGCAGAAGTAGGTGGCGCTCTGCGAGTTCCAGGGCTACAGGGTGATATTCTGTCTAAAAATACAAAACCGGCAAACTGAAGCAACAACAGCGGCTCACCATGTTAGCACCTTAACGTCTACGTTTCTCTGAAGGCTCATGTGTGACATCTGTAACTTATTTCCCATAACCTTTCAGGTGAAAGGTTTTGACTCCTGATAGAAGAATCAAACCAAATGAAGCCAAACCAAACCCCAAGCCAATTACTATTAACAGCCAACAACAAACTTCTGTGTCTCTGTTGGAAAAACTACGTACAAAGCACAGCAAGCAGCTCGGACTAGTACTTTTGCCTTCTGGAGTTTTTAGCTCATATGTGTCTTGTTGAATAACAGAAAGACCCCTCTTTGGGAAAGTCTCTTCTGCTTCTGGAATGGCCCTGCTGGAGTGAGGAAACAGCCAAGAGATCCCTCCATACCCCCCTGTCCCCCACACCAGCCCTGCTCCTGGTCAGTGGCACTACCGACTGTAATCACAATGGTTGAGCCAGAAAGATGTAATCACAATGGTTGAACTAGAAAAGATGGCTCAGTAGAGAAGGTCCCGGGAAACAAGGCTTTGTGAGCATGGGAGGGTCTCCTTCCAGTCCACAGCTCACTACAGCTCCAGACCCAGCCCACTGCCTCACACCTGAACGGACGCTGCAAGCTTCCTCAGGCCACAGCTCACAGTTTACCAGTGTTTTATCTGAGGACCACGTCAATCACGTGTTTCCCAGAGCCACCGCATCCAGCTGGGCTCTTGCTTCCTGTCATGTGTGAAATAAGCTATGTTCCCAGACACTAAAATTTAAGCTCCCTTTAAAAACACCTTCAGAGAACCAACTGGAAGAATAAGCTGCATGCCCTCAGAGTCTGTCTGTCCATCCATCCATCATTCACTCATCCACCCACCTATCCACCCATCCACCTGTACATCCATATACCATCCACCCACCCGTCCACCATCTGTCCATCTGTCCATCCATCCATCTATCCATCATCCATCCATCCACCCATTTGTCCATCTATCTATCCACTCATCCATCCACCCATCTACCCATCCATCTGACCATCTGTCCATCTAACATCCATTTGTCCGTCCATCCATCCATCCATCCATCTATCCACCCGCCACCCCTCTGTCCATCCATCCATCCATCCATCTACCCATCCATCCACCACTTACCACCTATCCACCCACCCATGCATCTGTCCATCTGCCCATCTGTCCATCCACCACCCATTTGTCCATCCATCCATCCATCCGTCCATCCATCCACCCACCACCCCTCTGCCTGTCAATCCTTTCCTTCTATCCTAAGCAGGCATTACTATTCAGTTGAAAATCTGATATTTTATATAGCTAGCATTCCTCTTGCCTTTTTCAGGCCTTGGGCTTTTTTTTTTTTTTTTTTTATGACAGTGTCTGGGTCATTTGAACCTTTCTAAATAATTCTCTTGTCTGCATCCTGTACTTCAGGAGAAGAATGGCTATAAATCAAAAAAAATAAAATAAATCTACCTGGCGTTTTTTACCCCGTCCAATCAAGAGAGGCAAAGGGAAACAATGAATGGGCTCTGAGAGGTGCATTCAAAACCCAGAGGTGCAACCACAGCTGTCACTCTACAGTCTGCAAAGACATCCCTGAACTCTTTCCTGGTCTCCTCTGTAAATCAAGGGCAGGGTGTGACGGCTGGGCTTAGCCAGTCAAGGACACATGCTCTCCGAGCTGGAAACATGTGTTATCTATCACAGTTCAGGAGTTCTCCTGGCCCAGAGGACACTCTAGGTGGAGGGAGATCATTGTCTGTAAGTCCCAAACGCTTTAGCCTCATCTTCTGGGCCTCCGGATCATCATTAATTGTTACCCCTTATGTCCACTTAGGAGGAACCACAGGCAAGGAAAATCACTGTTACATGGCCCCAGTAGTGAATGTCACACAGGGAGACCCCCTCTCCGTGGAGGAGAACGGCAGGCAGGGGAAAGCACTGGGAGGCAGAACCAGGACCGTGAGATACGGTCTTCATTGAACAAGTGGGGTCATTTCTTCTTGCGCCTTCCAGTTAATGCCTGGCCGGCCTTTGCCCAGGCTTGCCTCAGGTCTGGGACCATCTGCATGCCCTTTCTCATAGGGCCGGCATGACCCTGTACTTGTCTCTTAAAGGACACAGGCAGTGGTTTCATGTCCGCACACTCTCATCCTGAAAAGCTGCCCTTCGAGTCCATACTTTAAAAGCAAAGGCCAGCAAAGTAGGCCTTATAGACTGAATCTGGCCCAGTGCCTACTCTGGAGAATACAGCATAGCTAAGAACAGTTACATCACTAAATTTCTGGGGGGAGGGAAGCCACTGAAGAGTAACATTCTGTGGCGCGTAAAAGACACATGCAAAGTAAATCTCAGTGCATAGCCAAAGCATCAGCAGCTGTTTTCATGGCTACCTTCTTGCTACAGCCCCACAGCCCAACAGGCGCCACCAAGGCTGTGTAGTTCACAAGGCCTCAGACAGTTACTTTCTAGCTGTTTAAGAAAAAAAGTCTGCAACCTCTAGAGCAAGAGTCTTCTGGATGTCTACAGACCACGCAGCCAGTAGACCCGTGGAGCTGATGCCGAGGGAGCTGAGTCAGCCCTGGCCCAGCGAGGGGCTGGTGCATCCCCCGCTTTCCCCAAGGTGCGTGGGATCACATGATTTTGCTCTGGGAACACCGAACTTCTGAAAAGCTGGTCCCGGGGGAAGAAGACTTCAACCGAGTCACCATGAGAATCCTCTAGGGAAAGGATGTGGTGGAGCCCTGGAGGCTCTCCTAAAGCCCTCAAGGTGGGGGAATCAGGTGAATACAAGCCTTCCCGAGAAAGCTCCTGCTCTCTGGTGTGGCTGTTCTAAGTTCTGAAAAGTACACAGGTCTGCAGGCATGCGGTGGCATTTCTTCCTTCCTATCTATCTTCTATCATCTATCTATCTATCTATCTGTCTGTCTGTCTATCTGTCTATCTCTGACCCCCCCACACACACACGCGTGCGCCCCATACCAGAAACACAGACTGGAACATTCCCTCTGACACGCACTTTCATCAGGGGACACACCCTTGGGGGGGCAGGTACCTGGAGAGTGATGTTGAGGGGTTGGAAATGACACTCCTGGTCATCCAGCTGAATGAAGTTGGATGCATCCACAGACTCACCGTACACAAAGGAGGTCGGGGACACGATTCTGAAAGAGAAGAGCATGACATAGGTCAGGCCCCAGGTCTCTGCTGGGCTGAGAACTCAGACACCACTTCTCTTTCATCCATGTCTCCAACTGGATGTTCCTCCTTGCGACGGTCACATCTCTCTCCTATAAACAGACACAGCTGGCCCACGACTCCCTAACAGACAGCTCGAGTATGTCTTCTAGCCTCTGGCCACACTAATAAGCTACATAAACATTACATACTGAGATTATATTTCTCTGAATATATCTATCTGTTCTTGTGTGTGAACACAGGTGTAGAGGTCAGAGGTCAACATCAGGTGCTCTCCTCCTTTCGCCATATTATTTACCAAGGCAGGGACTCTCAGCCTAACAAGAGCCCAAGGGTCTGCCTGTTCTGGGGTTACAGATGCTCACGGGTACCCCTGGATTCTCACACGGGTGCCGGGGATCTGAACTTGGATCTTTATGCTTTAATTCTGCAAGCACGTTACTGTCTGAGCCAGGCAAACTCCCAATTATGTTCTAAAACAAGGTTTTAAAAATCGAAATATCAAAAGCTGCAGAAACTAACTAAAAAACCCCTTGATTATAAAATTGTGTATTTTGCTTGGAATTTGGAAGGCATTTCTGTGGAGGTCGCTGATAACAAGCTCTTGAGAAATGAATGCATTGTATTTGTATATGCACTCGGCAACCAACACTGTGACAAATTCGCTTTTTAAGCATCGTTTGTATCTGTCAGACTTCCATGCTTATTAGAAATTGGGTATTTTAGGGGCTTGCAAGATGGCCGAGGGGTAAAGGTGCTCGCCACAAAGCTGATGGCCTGAGTTCAATTCCTGGAGCCTACATGGCGGGAGGGGAGAGTTGGCTCCCTTTAGTTGTTCTCTGACTTCCACATGTACCACGGTGCCTGCACATGGTCACACATGCCTGCACATACACACAAATAATAAAAGTACAGAAACCAGTGAGTAAGCCTGGCAGTGCCACATAAATAAAGGTCAGATCGATGCCCTGAACAGTGACAGAGGTCAGAGGTCAGATGGACGACCCCAACAGTGACTTCTAGGTGCTCAAAGCCTCTTAAGGTAAGTGTGAGCCCTGGTGGGATCGAGTCCCAAAGGACAGCCACCCTCTGTTCTCAATGTAGCATGCTGTTTTAGTGACACAGTCAGCTTCAACCACTGCCAAACCGCAAGAACTAGTTCATTTGAACTCACCCCACTTCCTGTGGGGGAAGATCAGAGATTAACTCATTTGTTTAACTGACAGTAGCATAGGGGTTGTTAACACAGTGAGGTCTGTGACTATGTGATTGGTGTGTGTATATAAGTGTGTGCATGTGTGCCTGTTGTATGTGTGTGCATGTGTGCATGTTGTATGTGTGTGCATGTGTGCATGTTGTATGTATGTATGTGTGTATGTGTGTGTATGTATGTATGTGTGTACATGTATGTATGTGTGTATGTGTATGTGCATATATGTGTATGTGTATATGTATGTATGTACATGTATATGTGCATATATGTGTATATGTGTATGTATGTATGTGTTTACATGTATGTATGTGTGTATCTGTATGTGTATGCATGTGTGCGCATGTGCGTGCGCGCGGGCGGGTGTGTATGAATCTGTGTATGTGTGTGTGTGCATATGCCTGTATGGGTTATGTGTATGTATGTATAGGTGTGTGTGTGTGTGCGTGTATGTATATGTCTGTGTGTATGTGTATGTATGTGTGTGCATGTGTGTGTGTCTGTGTGCATGTGTGTGTGCGTGTGTGTGTGTGTGCGCGCGTGCAGTGTTTTAATTTCATGCCCCAGGATGGGGCCTGGTTCCGGGCCTTTCGTACTGTCCCTTAGACAGGACCAATAAATAAACCACATGGTCATAAATAGCACTGTCGACACAGGCAATATATGGCGTTTTGCAAATACATCCCACCAGTACCTCATGTCTAAGAAGCACGATACAAGAAGCCGGACAGGAATGCAGGGCTGCTCACTTACTGGCTCCCAGCAGAGCCCAGCTACTGCAGGGATGGCCCCTCCCTGTGTGGAACAATATTTCCCTTCTGGACCAAGGCTTAGATCCAGAAGCACTTGAAAACTGAGACAGAGAAACTGAACTTTCAGGAAGTTCACCTTGCATTTGGGTTAAGGATTCCTCGAATTCATATTTGATCTGAATCAGTTGTGTGCCCCACCCCTCCTGCTATCAGAGAGGTACATAATCTGTTTGCTGAAGCTGGAGACAGGAACCGAGTTCTCATCTTTTCTAAGCTTGAGCTCCGGCTGAAAGCTGACTCAGGTTGCTTCATGTCCCGGCAGACCACAGCCAACAGCCGAACTTTCCAACAAACCAGCAGCATAGAGTGGCCATGGACTTCACATGGACAGGAGGGGTGATGGCTCCCTGTCCGTTCCAGACCATCATAGACAGATGCAGAGCACAGACACAGTTTATGGTTGTGCTCAAGGACATAACAGAAAAGCCAGACCTGACGATGGAGCTGATCGGGAGGGCAGCCTTCCTGTGAGCAAGGGTTTAAGGGACACCTGGCTGCGACCTTTGGCCCTGCAACTTTTGGCTGATACTTTAACTCCATAACCGCAGCACCTGCCACTATCCAGCATTCGGGAGTGATTGTGTCAGGGGCAGAAATAAGCGCGTACAAAGATACACAGGATGCTCAGAGAAACCATGGGGTCTAAACTTATCGCCTCCCGTGCTACCCGCTCTGTGTCTGGGCTGCTGGACTGACCAAAGGGAAAAGCAGATGGGACGCGGGTACGGGTCACCCCAGATACGTCTTCTTCCTGCTTTCCCAGGGGACAGGCAGGGAGGTGGCAAGCCCGCTCACTCCTGGCGATGACACATGCAAACTGGGAGTGGCCTGGCACGCCGCTGCGGGGCAGCCTGTGTTAGGGATACTTACCCAGTGACGGACGTGTCCACTTCGTGCACCAGCGGCACAGTCAGCGTGAGGGTGTTGTCATGCAGGGCTTCAGAGCGCTCCATGTTGCCGCTGTGTGGAGAGAGGAGACGCTGCTTAGCAGCCGGCTTGCCTGCCCCATGCCATCCATCCATCTTACGTTCCTCAGACTCACCTTATCTGACCCATCCTGTCTGTCCTCTGCACAGAGGCATGTACAAAGGCGTGGGGGGAGTAGTTCAGGTGGGAGGTGACCCCAGGAAGCACTGAGAGGTAATAAAGGGACCAGGAGAGGGAGGAGGTCGCCAGGGGCTGGCTACCCAGGAGGTGTGTGCTGGGGCAGCTGGGGCTTGGGAACTGGGGCTGGGGGATTTTGGGAAACAGGACAGAACATGTATCTTGGATGTCTCAACCAAGGGCATAGGGACCCCTGAGGACTACCATGGCGGAGGAGAGGACACAGATTCTCCGGCGCTTTCCGTTCACACGGGTGAGTAGGCTCCCACCAGAGGAAGCCCCAACAGGGCTGCAGAAGCCAGGATTTAAATCCTTCCTGATGACTGTGCTGTGGGGGGCTACGTTTGGGGATTACAGGGGGAGTCTCTGTTGTGCCCGGGGCCTCTTGAAGTGTTTGCTCCGTAAATAGTGCTCTAGTTCCAAGACTGTAGCTGGCATGAAACACCTCAAACAAAAACAGTTCAGGGAGGGCAGGGTTTGCCTGAGGGAAGCCAAGGTAGGAACTTAAGAGCAGACAGGTGAAGGCATCCATGTTACCTGCTGGCTGTCAAGTAGCCCCCCACCCCGTCTTCCCACACCAATGTACAATCAAGACAGCTCCCCAAAGACATGCCCATAGGCTAATCTGATCCAGGGCATCCCTCAGTTGAGAGACCTCTTTCTCAAGCTATCGGCTGTGGCAAGCTGACAGTTAAAACTAACTAGCATAATCAGTGACCATCAAACTTAGGACATGGTTGCCAGAAAGGAGGTTTGTGGGCGTCTCACGGGAGTCCAGGGGCAGAGAGATCACTGTTCTGGACCCACAGGATCAGCTCAGATACGTTTCTGCTCCGCGAGCCAGAGGGAGCGGATCTAGCCAGCTCAGTGGAACTCCAAGCTCTACTCAATTCAGCTCCTTTCCTGTTCAGACTGGGAGGCAGGCAAGGGGAGGGAGCAGGAGGAAGAGAGAGAAGGCCCAGCTTCCACTCACTAGCTCAGTAAACCTTAGTCGGGACTGGGGGCTCACGCCATGGCATGTGGCTGCCTTGGGAAGAGACGCAGCTCTTGGGGCAGCTCTTGGGTACGATTGCTGAGCCAACGGCACACTCAAGGTTGGCTCTGTTACATGGAATCAACAGGGATCCCAGCTGGCAGTGAAGCTTGCCCTCTAGGGAAGGAACCTGGGAGATCCTAGACCCTTGAGTGTGGGCAGGGCTTATCTTACGGACTCCCCTTGACATAGGTCCCAAGCATCCGCTAGCCTCGCCTTCTCTGTTGTCCTCCCCTGTTGTCCTCCCCGCTGCCCTGCTGTCTATCTTCCCGCTGCCCTGCTGTCTTCCTCCCCGCTGCCCTGCTGTCTTCCTCCCCTGCCCGGCAAGTGCTGAATGGCAACAGTACTAAAATAGCCCTCACACCCCTTCTCTCTCCTATTGTTCTGAGACAATGGTGCTCCCTGACTCCAGTCTCTGCCCTGGATCCGAATCTGTCTTCCGGTGCATGGGATGACATCAGTCCCTCACAGGGTGGCCACAGCACGTGACAGCAGGAGCAGGCGCCCACATGACTAGATCCCTTGCCTTGCCTTCTCTAGGGATCACTGCCAGGGGCAGTCCAGAGGTGACCTCCCTGTCAACATAGTTGGTGCAGTCCTGGCCCCACAACCTCCCCACACCCAGCATCCTTCTGGGCCTGAGGAATTGGCTCTTGATGGAAGAGTCATCCCTTGCCCTGTCATCTGTCCAGCCACCTGGGGCTGCTGGCAGCTTGCACCCAATAACAGTTTGATCTGTCATCAAGTAAGAGCTCCAGAATGAGCCAAGTTGAAAAGTTGAGATAAAGAGACCAAACATCAAAGAACTTTCTGCCACTCCTCAAGATCCAGGCACTGGGACTTTTCCGAGGGAGCTGCCAGGCCAGGCTGCTGATGGTGGAGACGAGGGGTCCCGAGACACTGTTTAGTCTCAGTGTGATGCCCCCTGAGAGCTGTAAGTACCAGAGACCTTCAGAGGGTGCTGATGGAAGACAGAAACCACTGATGTTTTAACTGTCACATTTGCGATAAGGGGCTTTCAGGATCCTCTGTCATAGCGGGGAGTCAAGTGTTAGGGGAACTCGTTGGGGTGAGTAGACCAGATTTTCACAAAAATCTCCAAAAGAAACAAGTATGTGGAAAAGTCCAGCGTGTTTAAAAGGTTATGGGATCTCTTTAACATTTATGATCTAAGGATTACCGGGAATTCTTATACTAATGTATATGACGGGATATTTTTAAGCTTTACTAGCAGTGGGGTATTTAAAAATGGGACCTACATTTAACGCTGTACCTGGTAAACAGCAGGTACCTAACGGGTGTTTACTGAGCAGCGATGTGTGCAGCAGAACGCAGGACTATACCACTGGTGGCTCTGGACCTTGAACACTAATTAGAATCGTTGAGTCTCCAATGTCCAGGTCTCACCCAGACCAATTAGATCCAAATCTCCGGAGTGGGTGGGGTTGAGTCAGGCATCAGCAGATGTCAAAGCTCCCCAGGTGTTTCCACTGTGCCTTCAAGCCCAGGCACCCCTAGCTAATGGACGAGTCATCCGAAGAGGAAAGCAAGCTTTCACCATGTGCTTCTGCCCTCTGCCCTCTCTGGCCTCTCTGGGAGCGAGGCTAGAGGCAGCTGATGTCATTTTCTTTTTGACAAGGAAATCCTTTCCTCTTCCTGTTCCTTTCATGACCGCTGGCTGTGCTAGGTGTTGAAGGACAGGCAGAGCACAGTGGTGGGTCTGCCCAACGATGCTGTGCTTTCTGTGGCTCTAAGGAACAGCAGTGGGATTCAGGTCTCAGTGGGCATCTGCCTCCCTGCATTCAACACAGCAATCTCCTGCGATGTGTTGAGCTGTTGCAGTGTATCAGTGTGACTGTTAGTTTTAATTTTAGATATGAGGTAACATAGACTCACCTGGAAAGAATCTCACTAAGGGCTTGTCTGTATGAGTGATTCTCAAC
This sequence comes from Cricetomys ansorgei, assembly GCA_026225945.1. Lineage (NCBI taxonomy): Eukaryota > Metazoa > Chordata > Mammalia > Rodentia > Nesomyidae > Cricetomys > Cricetomys ansorgei. The sequence continues at coordinate 85,980 of JAMJFZ010003966.1, forward strand.
CTTCCTAACGCTGAGACCCTTTAAGACAGTTCCTCATGCTGGGGTGACCCCAAGCATAATCCTATTTTTGTTATTACTTCATAACTGTAATTTTGCTACTTTTATGAATCATAATGTAAATATCTGATATGCAGATGGTCTTAGGTGACCCCTGTGAAAGGGTTGTTCGACCTCCAAAGGAGTCTCAATCCACAGATTGAGAACCACTGGTCTACATTGTATTGGCTTCTGGGTGGGTCTGTGGGGGGGGTGTCTTAATTAGTGTGTGAAGACTCAGCCCACTGTGGGCATCAACATTCCTTAGGCAGGAGGTTTGAACTGTACAAGAGTGGAGCGATCCAGCTGAACACAAGCCAGCAAGTGAGCATGCATGCGTGCATTGCTCTCTATTGTTGACTATGATGTGCTGAAGCTAACTGCTTCAAGCTCCTGCCAATGTGTCTTCCATGTTGGCCATGAATTGTGACCTGGGATCACAAACTGAAAATGTCCCTTTCTCTCCCAAGCTGCTGTTAGGGTATGTTGCCACGGCAATAGAAACGAAACCGAGTACTCCTGATCTCTCTTTAGAAACTCGAAGTGACTCCTCAGTATTGTCAGACTGTAGTTCAGATTTCCCGAGCCTGCTTCTGCCTTCTGTGACTCAGCCAGGCTCCCCGTTTAGCTGTATCTCTCATGGCCCTGTCTGTTCCCCACACTCCTTCCAGGGACGCCCATAAACACGGTTCATTCTCATGTCTACGGTTCACACGGGTGGAGCACAGCAGGGCACCCCGGGGACACTCACTGATATGCCTTGTGCTTCAGCATGGAAACACCCCGTTACCACCGCCCTACAATCGCTCTTGCTTCCGGCTGCAGAAATGAAATCTGCCCTGTCTGTACTTTGCATGTATTCTTACTAGACCACAGTGATGTTTCATGTGAATTTGGAAATAAGGTGAACAAAAAGTAACTAAGTCTTCCGGGTCAGTGGAAAAACAATGGCTGGAAAGACTTCACTGCGGATTAGGTGTACCTACATTGAGACTCCTGAGTTTGACAGCCGCATGTGTTTTTGTTCTTGGGAAATTCACGGGGAGCGTTTATGGGTCAAGGGGCATGGTTTCTACAATTTGTTTTCTGGTAGTCAAGAATAAAACCTACAAAGAAAGAAAGGTTAAATTCATGAATCAGAATGTCAGCATTGGGTGAATCCGGGTAAAGGGTACACAGGGGATTCTTGTACTGTTGTAATGCATTTTCAACTAGAGTTTAAAAATCATTTTAAATGTGTGTGTGTGTGTGTGTGTGTGTGTGTGTGTGTGTGTGACTGTGTATGTAGTGTGTGTGTACTGTGTGTAAGTGTGTATGTAGTGTGTGCGTATATGTGTGTGTGTACTGTGTGTGTGTACTGTGAGTGTGTATGTAGTCTGTGTGTGTGTGAGAGAGAGAGAGAGAGAGAGAGAGAGGGAGAGAGCGAGAGCAGTGTCTGAGAAAGCCGTAAGAGGGTGTCAGGTTCCCCAAGCCTGAGCTACAGACAGTGTAAGCTGACCAGCCTGGGTGCTAGGAACTGAAATCAGCAAAAGTGGAATACTCTAAACTGCTGAGCCATTTCTCCAGCCCCACAATTAGGAATGTAAGTGACTGTGTCTGTGGTGTCCGACCACACCTGCCTGTACCTCATCAAAGTTTGTCTCTACCCTATTCACTGACCTAATAGTGCTTCCTTCATTGGAGCTTCTGGCCAGCTGGTAGACGTTGCTTCAAGGCATGTGTAGGCTGTGGCTCAGAAGGTAGCTGGTAACCCCCTAAAGGCCAGTTCAGGCACCTATAGCCATACACGTTCCTATGGGGAGAAGTTACCATTCCCCCCTTCTCCGTCTGTCTACCCGGCTTCTGGGACATTACTTGGGTGCCCTCTGCCGATTGCCTTCACCAGGCCCTCAGGATGCAGGTGGCTTTCTCCCTTCTGTCCAGTGCTCCAGTGTATATCCCTGAGAAACAGATGGCCAAGGCTGGCAACCCACAGAGAACATCTGTCTGATTTGGAAAACATGGCCAAGCAGGAAGAAACCAGTTAATGACATGACCTTGAACTAGAACATCACCTCGGCAGGCCTGTCTCTCCTCAGCTGTAGACCTCCCTCCCCCACCCCCGCCCCACTAGCTGATCCTCAGGCCCCCCAGGCTTTGTCAGAAGCAGTGACCAAGGACGCCAGTTAGTCCTAACAGAATTTGACCTAACTGGATCTGACCGTAAGCTTGAGAAGACTTAAAATCACTCAGGAGACATACCTCTGGGAATGCCTGTGAGGCAGCTCTCAGGGGAAGACTAACAAAGCCAGGGCTAACCTGCGCTCAGTGGAGATGGCACCTTACTGCAGAAGTTCAGATACAAAATGGTCCAGGGAAAAATCAGTGTGCAGGCACCTGCCTTCATTCCAGCTTTCCATCCCTGGACCACTGAGATGTGAGCAAACAGCCCCCACTGCCCAGAGCAGCCTCCATGAGTGACTGCATCCCCTTTATCCGAGAGCCAACACAAACCTCCCCGCCCCCAGCTTCCTCTCATCAGGTCGCAGCAGAGAGAAAAGTGACAGACATAATGTTTTTATCTTTGAAAAAGAAGTCTGTTAGGCTTTTGTTTTCTTCTTACCTCTGAGCAGTCACAATGAAGCTGAGAGTTTCCTCTTCCCCAGACAGGTGGCTTGTGTCAAAGATGACACTGAACTCATACTAGGGAAAAAGAAAAAAATCACGTTTGGCACTCACAAGCATTCTGTATTTTGGACTACGTTTTCTAGAATGCTCTGCAGTTCGTGTCCTCTGGAAGGTCATCTGCAGGGCGTGTTATTTTTTAACGTGCATCTGATTTTCAGCTCAGAGGAGGCTTCCTCAGTGAGACCATGACCCCCTTTCCCCCCACCCCTACTCCATCGAGAGGCAGGTCATCCTGGTCGGCCACAGGAAGTCCCTAGAGGAAGTGTGTGTGTGAGTGTGTAGCAACAAGTGACAGGTGGGAAGAGTCGGGGGACCCCATCTCCGCCAAGGGCCTTACCTTCGACTTTGACCTCATGAAAGGAAACCCCACGCTGCACTTGAGGAAGTCCGAGTCCAGCAGCTCACAGGAAATGCCCATCTCTTCCTGAAATGAGAAAGTCCCACAGATGACTGGGATGCACAGAAGATGGGGCCCCTGAGAGCGTGGTCCTTAGTCATCCCACCACCGTGGAGGGCTGAGGAACTCTGAGACCAGACCAGGCCTCCCATTCTCTGCTGGCTGCCCACTGAGGCAGCTCAGAGCACAGAACTACTGATTAAACCCAACACTTGAGGTTTTAACCATCATCGTCAACTTAACTAGATTTGGAATCACACAGGAGACCCCCTCTCGGCGTGTCTGCGAGGGTGTTTCTGTGTGATTTAACTGAGAAGGGAAGCTCCATCCTGACTGGGCAGCACCACCCCTTAGGTTCGGTAGGCAGACTAAATGGAGAGGCTCAGTGGGCAAAGGTGTTTGCTGCTAAGCCTGACAACCTGAGTTTAATCCTTGGGACCCACATGGTAGAAGGAAAGAACGAATTCTCCAAAATTGTCTCCTGACCTCCACATATACCTGTGGTGCATATACACTCAGGCACACACACACACAATAAATAACCACATATACCTGTGGTGCATACACACTCATACACACATACACCAATAAATATCTAACTACAATGACTTTTTTTTTTTTTTAAAGGAAAAAGCAAGCTGAGCACCGGCTTCCATGCCTCTGCTCCCTGGCTGCAGATGTGACCAGCTGTCTCATGTTCCTGCTAACACGCCTTTCCAACCCTGATGGACTGTACCTTCAAACCATGAGCCAAAACAGCCTTCCCTACCTTCAGCTGCTTTTGCCAGGCATTTTGTTATGGCTACAAGAGAAAACAGAGTCTAGACCTGGGCTGCCCAGGTAAGCTGGACTGGACCACGGGTAGGCTGGAAGCTTCCTAAGGTTCTAAAGGCATAAAAAGCCAGCTATTTTTCTGTCTCCTTATCTTGAGCCTACCCATTAAACACCACTTTCAAGATCTCACTAGCTTAAGAAAGACAAATTATTTAAAAAAGAAAGAAAGAAGAAAGTAAAAACCCCACACCAAGGAAAATAGGGCTTCTTACAGCCCGGGGCACAGGCTTCCCCGGATGGAGAGAGGACGCCAGGGTGAGGCGGTGTTTTCAATGTCACTAGCCTTGGCTGGATCCCACAGTCAGTGGCTTGAGAGATGCAGAGAGGAGCTACAGGGAGCTGCTCTTGTCTCCCTTAGGCACGAGGTTCCCAGGGAGGTCAGGGGAAACCCAGGAGGCGCTCATAACCACAGCCCCACTGACCCCCAAGCTCCTGAGACCAAATTAGACTGTCCATGGCACTGACAGTCTGGAGACGGGAGAGAAGCAGCCGGGAGCCAACACTTGGTGAGGGCCAACCCTGGGCACTAAGTCTGGAGACTGAAGTTCACTGAGGTCATGGAACTTCCTTCCCCAAGGTCATTCAGCCGGCAGGGCCAAAGCTAGAAAGAATTTGGATGGGATTTGGCCACTCTGAAAGCAATCTCCTCCCCCTTTCACGGCCCACGCCATCCAGAGGACGAGCGTGGCCAAGGCCAATGGCTGTCAAGAGAAACCAGCCCACAGACTCGGGCAGTAAAATGCTTCTTCCAGCCAATTTTCTTTTCCTTTTAGTGAGCCAGGGTCTCATACAGCCCAGGCTGGCTTTGAACTCAACACATAGCTGAGAATGTCCTAACCCTGATCCTCCTGGGATTACATCATTCACCACCACACTGAGCTCCCCAAACCATTTTTTCAAGGTCTGCTTTTTACACTCCTACAGACTAATAGTATACATCCTTCCTAATCAATTAAAAATACGAACATTTGGGCAGAAGAGATGGCTCGGCGGCTAACTACTGCTGCTGCAGAGACCTGGAGTTTGGCCCCCAGCACCCACATGGTGGCTCACGACCATCTGTAACTCCAGTTCCAGAGGGCCTGACACATCTTCTGACCTCCTTGGGCTCCTTCGTGCACGTGGTACACACACATACACTCAGGCACGCTCACATTCATGTAAGATAAATATTTAAAAACATACGAATTGCCACAACACATCAATTCATAGATGCATCCTACCACTGAAGCATTTTATTAACTTAAACACACAGAAACAGAAATAACAAAACACAGGCTTGGAAGTCAGGGTAACTGGGGAGGCAGAAAGCACAGGTGGTTTCCTGCTCTTATGTATCCCAGGCAAGAAGACTGGGCTGGCGAGAGGGCTCAGTGGGTAAAGGCACTTGCTGCCAAGTCTGATGATCTGAGTTCAATCCCCAGGATCCACATGGCAGAAGGAGAAAGCTGACTACTGCAGGTTGTCCTCTGACTTCCACATATGTACCAAGGCATGTATGTATGTGTGCACACACACACATGACTTTTAAAAGGTGGAGGTTCAGAGCATCATGTATTAAGAAAACTCTGATGCAGTAGCTGTTTTTCTAACATTCTGTTGCTTTTCTTTTTCTTTTTTTTTTAAACCAGGGTAGTGCCCCACTTAAAAAAATAGATTTATTTTGTTATTTTATGTGCATGTGTATTTTGCCTGCATGGATACATGTGCATTATGACATGCCTGGTGCCCTCAGAGGCCAGGAAAGGGCATCGGATACCTCAGGACTGGAGTTACAGATGGTTGTGAGTCACCCTGTGGGTGCTGGGAAACAAACCTGAATCCTCTGCAAGAGCAAGTGCTCTTAATCACTGAACCATCTCTCCAGCCCCAGCAACGTTATTTTAAAGAGGTTAATCACATCACCAGGCTTTTACCTGGGGTCTAAGATAACTTTGAAAGTCATAATTATAAAGCACCATATGCTTTTAAGTGTAGCATAAAACTAACCTATTTTCTCCAAGTTTTTATTTATTTTGCAAACAAAGTCTCAACAAAATCCTTTAAAAATATTTTCACTCTGAAATCTTGGACCCAACTTCAGGCCGATTCGATAACTGGCCCTTTGCCCGGTCTCACTTTCTCTGACTAGCAAGGGAGGCTGACAGGGTGTTCCCCCTCCTCTCCCCTCCCCGTGGAGATCACAGGTAATCTAATTGAAATTTCATAGCAGAACATTATGCCCAAGATTGGAAATCATCAATTAACATTTTAACACAGTGAAGGAAACCTTGGTGTGCACACACGCGCCTCTGTGCTCTCAGTGCCTGGCAGTCCGTTGCTCTTGACTTTGCCTTAATTGAGTGAAAGGGTTTGGCTATGGAAGCCTCCAGCGAGGGGATTTCAAACAGCAGCTCATTTTGCTGGCCTGCCTGGCACGAGGGGTGCTTGCTTTCACCATTGTCCTTTCCAGACTCACCTTGGCTGCCCCAGTTCTGGGAACACGGCCAGCAGAGCCAGGTTCCAGATTCTAACAGTGTGGGGGTGTTTGGAAGAGGCAGGCAATGAAGCCAGGAGCCACCCTGGCCTTTCGGCCTCCTCCTCTCATTCCCAAGAGGGTTTGATTTCAGACTCAGGGAAGGGCCTTACTTGACCACCAACGTAGCGGTCTTCGGAAACAGAACATCTGTGAGTTCCATGGTGGGCTTACCCTTAGAGACAGGTTGAACTTGGAATTTTGACTTTCCATTTTCTAGTTCCTACATGTGTTTGCTAAACTGAAGACGACCCTCAGGTCTCCGTGTCTGGCTGTCAGTCTGATGATCCTCTAAAACCCTTTCCTTAGAACCCTTTGGTGGAGAGTTCATTTGGAGGTGTTTTAGCCCAAACTCCCTGATTAACAGAGGAGCCAGAGGCAAGCAAAGCTCCTAACGACTAGGCTCAACAGAAAGAGGGATTAGACTCGGAGAAGTCTTCAGTGATTCCTGTCAACAGTGAGCCAGCCGGCCTCATCACAGAATGCTCCTGCTCCAGGTCCAAACCCCTGGCGGGGCCCATGAAACTCCTGTTGGTGAAACACACACGGGCCTCCGACTTAGAAAGCAAGCGTGCTTCGCGTCTAGGCTCTGACTGCCGGTTCAGATACGCGACAGCTATGCGTGTCGCCGTGCCAATAAACCATGCTTTCTACAAGCCTGGATTCTGTCGCCTGTCTGATGTCCACCTGCCCGAGACGACCCCCTATGCTCCCAGAGCGGAAGGATTCGGAGTGGTTTTCCTAGATGACCTCTGCTCGGCGAGGGCTTGTTAGCATGTCAGGCAGTGCGTGATGTCCATTGGCTAAGGACTTTGGTTCCCTCTTAATTCTCACTTTGCGAGGAGGAAACCGGAATGCAAAGGCATTCTGTCACTTGCTGGAGGGTTCCTAGCGGGCAAGCGGAATGCTCAAAGCGTGGGCTCGGACCTGCTGTCTGCACGCTCCCTTTAAATTCCTGCCTCCTGACCCAACTCCCGGCCCCATGAATCTAGTACAGAGCACAGCGTGGGTGTGAGGAAAGACTTCTCACTTGAGCATTTTGTAAATGAGACGTAGGCTCTGAGAAAAACTCAGCCATATGCCACACGGAATATGCATATGGTGCCTTGCCCTCCGCCACTGCCTTATGCTCTGTCTTTGCATCGATATGTTCACTCATTCATTCATTCATCCGGTCATTCACTTATGCCTGCTCTTCTAGCAAATGCCTACAAAATGCCAGGTGCGGAACAGAGGGCACGATCACTGCTGGCTGAGAAAGGATGCGTGCTAAGGGAACAGCGTTAACCCCTTTTAATCCAGAAGAAAACAGTCTAACCTCTACCAACTGATCAATGAGTAGACAGAATGCGAAGTATTCAAGGGATGGGGTATTATTCAACCATGAGAAAGTGCGAACGCGTATCGCACCATAGGTATCTCCTGACATTCAAATGCTGAGTGGCAGGAACCAGTCGCAGGGTTTGACTCATATAAATGACCCTGTCTACGTGAGACGCTCAGAATAGGTAAATAGAGGCAGAGGGTGCATTGGTAGCTGCCTCTTGCTGGGAAGAAATAGAAGGTGCACGGTGCCAGCCACACACTACGGGGTTCTTCTGGAGGAAACGTCCTAAAACGGTTGCTATCATCTTTCCCGCTCCGTTGGATGTGTTGCCTCCGGGCAATCCTGCAACAGTCTCCTTTGCTTAACAGCCTTCAGAGGTGGTAAACCATGAGCACTTGCCGTGGATTCCTCACTGGGAGTGGAATCTCCTGGGAGGGCCAGCTGTGCACAAGACCTGGCTGAGGACATGATGAAGAAACCAAGTGTGTGCTGCTCGTGCCAAGCCCTCGCCCTGGCGGAGAGCTGTGAGCCACCAGACGGCGCCGCTCTAATCTATCGGATGCCACAGGGAAGATGGGGATGGTGGCCCACAGGAAACCTTGTTAAAAGGGGCATGGAGGTCCTTGTGTGGCCCCACCGAACCGAAGCAGGCAGCATGGGTATGCATGGGCAGAAAGCTCCTGATGGTTCTGATGGGCTCTCAAGTTAAGACCCTGAAAAGTTAGTGGCATTAAGATCCTCAGGTGGACTTTGGGTCCTCTTCTCCAGTGTGGTCTCACTACGTATCCAAGGCTAGATCTGATCTCTAAATCCTCCTGCCTCTGCCTCCTGAATCTGGATTAAACACAAATGTGTCACCACACCAGTTCAGTGTGGGACTTTTCAGGAAGAATCTCAAGTGTGAGTATAAACTATGAGAAGCCAACACTCATCTGTGAAACTCTCACTCTTAACTTGGAGGGTGTAGCATGCTACCCAGTAGAAGAGAAAATTCACACCATTGCTAGCATGTAACTGTGGTGACAGCTTAGCCCCTGTGCAGTGACAGTCATCCCAGACTAGAAACCCTCAGATGGGAGCCTTGGGTGACATGTTCCCTGTATACCATGCCCTGATAGTGGGGAGTCTGATGAGATTGGGGGCACATCGCTGTAGACAACTCAGAGAGATGAGCTCTAATCACAGGGCTCCTGGTTGCCCCAAAGAAAATCCATCTGTTCACCCATCAGCCAGCCAGCCACCCACTCATTCATCCATCCACCCATCCACCCACCCACTCATCCACTCATCCATCCATCCACCATCCATCCATCCATCATCTTGTGTCTTTTATGTTGCTACAACAGGAAAATAGCTTTGGTAAACTAATTCTCATATGTGAAACAGGCATGTTTTCTGTTCTTACGTTTCTTTGTTTCTTTGTTCTTTGTTTCTTGTTTCATAGTAATTACCTATGGAGTAGCCATAGTGTCCTTCATTGGGCCATATGCCTTTGTAACCCAGTTGTTGCTGTCTCTAAGGAGGATGTCTGGCCTGGCAGAAGGGAAAAGGACTAACTAATTCTAAGAATGAAGAGTGGTTACTGTCTCGGTGTGTTTGGGCAATCTGTGCACAAGAAGCTGAGATGGGTAACTATAAGAAAATCAGGTCTCCCCACTCCACTCTGCAAACTCTATACAGTTCAGATCACTGCTGCAATTTGATCTTTCTCTGTAATGAACCATGAAGTCTGTAAACTCTTTAGATTGTGGAATCCAAGCCCGGGCATGCTAGTCAACTAGAGCCTTACAGACACTTATGTCATGGCAGAGAGTAGCCCACCATTTGAATGTTCAGGTCAAAGCTATCGTAAATGACAATAACCAGAGTCACCATCTGTAAACTTCATGATGTAGCTGAGGGGCCTTTTATTCAAAGCTTTACCTGGTGGACGCAAGGGCTGTGCCCAGGCTCTGTATTAGCATGGGATTTGTGCTCTGACATGGATTGATTTGGAAGATGCTATTGAGCCATCTCATGAGTCAGAATTGGATACACAGATGTATCCCTCTTCTCAGTGAGCTTTTCTGGTACTTAAATCCATGTTCTCGTCAGATTTGTCACTGTAACAAAATACTTAAGAAACCCAGTGCGAAGGTAGAAATGATTTTGGCTCGTGGTTTTAGCTCATGATCAGTCAGTTTGCGGTGAGGCACGGCATCTTGGCGGGAGTGTGGAATGGAGCAAGCGTGTTCACATCACAATGTCCAGAAGACGGGAGGGAGAAGGAGCCAGGTCCCCGTGTCACCTTCAAGGGCGGACCTGCAATGATCTAACATCCCTCTACCAAATCCTAACCCCTAAAGAGCATATCGCTTTCCAACAGCGCCATGTGGGGAGCTTTCAGAGCTAACCTGAAGTAACAGAGTCATTGTCTTGGCAGCCGATGCCAGATTGAGTCGTAAACCAACCAAGGCTTAAGCTTTTAAAACTTTCCCATAGGACAGAGAAGCGAGCACAGGCTCTTTTTCAGGGTGTGCAATTATGGGCATATTGCCTGAAAGTCTGAAGCCAAGAACTTCAGTAATCGATACAACATTAGAACCATCAAAAGACACTTCTACAGAAGCTCTGAGCTGAGAAATACCAACAAATAGGGCAGGAGAGACGGCTCAGTGGTTAGGACCACTGGATACTCTTGCAGAAGACCTGGGTTCGGTTCCCAGCACTCACATGGTGGCTTACAACCATCTGTAACTCCAGTGGATCTGATGCCCTTTACTGACCTACTTGGGCAGCAGACATGTATGTGGTGCATGTAGATACCAGCTGGCAAAGCATTCATACAAATGAAAATATATTAAAAGAATACCTATAAATATACTTCAGTGCTGAAGTTAGCATTCCTTGGGAAATAGGCTTTGCTTCTCAGGTGTATTCCATTTGGTTTTAGCATTTCTGGTTATTTAGCCAGTTGTTAAACAAATGGTAAGGGTTGCTTTAGGCTGTTTTAGTGTCTAGGTTTCAAGTCCTATCTTGCTAGAGCTCTGTGTAGAACATGAATGATTCTTCCTGGTCCTTGGAAGCCAAGCCACACGGTTGTGAGACGGCCTCAGGGGCAGCACGCTTGCTCTGTGTGTAACACAATGGACCTGAGTATGTTGTTGGGGTGCGGTGAACGGACCGGCTTGTTTGCGACCTGCTCCGCAGCAGTAACCAGATGACTAACCTTCCGGGTCTCCACAGAGCATTTTCAATCCGCTTTTCCATACTGGCCAGGTTTGCTCGTTCCTATTTTCCTGCCTTTTCAAAGTGTTTTCCTATGCTTTGCTTTCTCAGTGCTGGCTTTGGGTCCTGTCTCACGTGGTGAGACTAACCACATGGCATCTCTCTACAGACAGGCTGTGGGGAAGATGCTTTCCAGGCAGCTGTGCCCGTCCCCTCACAGGTTTCCTGACATCACCGATGTGCATTCTATCTCACATGCTAGCACCGGTGTGTCTTCTAAAACAGAGAATTCCACCAGGAAAACGTTCTGGGTGCCAGCTGACAGGACTTCACAGACATACTTGATTGCATATTGATTTTAATTCACTTAAGAGCCTCTTAAGACACAGGCTCATTCAGTTATTGTTTCTGAGTGTTTTCTTTGTATGCCCAGGCAGGTTGACGGATGCGTTGCCTGCACAGGTCTCCATGGGATGAGACTGGGGCGCCGAACAGCATGCCGAAGCCTCCTCCTTCCTCTTTACAGTGGCGTTTCTCAGGGGGAGGAAGCGGGGACCTGGGAACTCCTGGATTTACATTGGAAGGTTCTCCTCGTGGCTCTTAGGATCTAGAGAGGACCTAGAAAACTGTTCTCAAATATTTTTGTCTCCTTCACCCACAGGTGCTGAGAGGTGCTTAGCGTGTTCACAGCGCCTCGGATAAGATCCCTCCACGAACCCTGGGGACTAAGAGCGCGGAACGGGTGTGCAGTGAGCTCTGAGCGCACGGGAAGTGCGAACGGCTCTAGTGTTGTGCTGGTTTTATCTCTGTGGACGTGATAAAGCAAAACACAACTTAGGGAAGTTTATTCAGCTTTCCATGCCAGGGTGCTGTCCATTACTGCAGGGCAGTCAGGGCAGCAGCTCAAGGCAGGCAGAGAGTCACACGGAGAGTCAAGAGCGGAGGATGGAGGGTGTGTGCTCAGCTAGCAGCTCTCTCTACTCTTACATAGTCAGGGACCCAAGCTAAGGACTGGGGCCACCCACTTTCAGGCTGTGCCTTTCCCTGTCAGTTAAGGCAACTGGGCAACCTCCCACAGAGGTCCCGCAGGCCACCCTAGTCTAGATACGCCCTCGTTGGAATCCCTTCCTGAGTGATCCGGGCTGTGTCTGAACACCACAATGTGCTTCTCAACAATCCTGCAAGTGTATGATCGCCCTGGTTCACTGAGGGTTAGGAAACTCATCCAAGGTCACACACGTCCAAGGTCCTTCAGGAGAGCTGAGACTCAGGCCTGGCAGTCTGACTTCAGACCACACACTGTACAGTGTGTGTACACATGGGGTATCCGTCCTAGAAGGGGGCTTTGTAGGGGTGGGGAAGACACCTCCTCCCCTTTGTTTCACAATCATCTGCCTATCACACACACTGGCTCGCTTCTGCCACCAGCTAGCCTGTCAAAATGCAGACAGCTTCCAGACACTCAGCCAGTTTCTGATTGGATTGGGGGGGGGGGAGGCATGACTTTGCGTGGCTAGTGGGGACCCATCAGATGTAAGGAGGCTATGCGACGTGGGCTGGTTAGGTGCTGGGTGGTACTTATGGTGCCTTCCTTCCCTTGAGGGGAAGTGCCTTGCTGGGCTGGGCCGGGCCTCTGAGGGCAGTCACAGGAAAGAGTGGGCATTGATCTACTGATTCACTGGATGCCCATGTGCCCCTTGTAGCTCAGAGAAGGGGCTTCTGGGAAGTCTGGAGGACTACCTACCTCTGATGGGTAAAAACCGCTCTTGGACTGCCAGCACCCACTTTTCCCCAGGTTGCCTCCAGTCCCCTCACAGAAACTCAGGGCTGGAAAATAGACTTTGCACAGCGAGGCAGAGAGGGTGAGACCAGAGGAGAGACTGGACTGACACCTGCAGGTTCGGCCTGGGCATCCTGAGCCTACAGCACTTGACATCTGACACAGCTCTGACCCAGGCATTTTGGGAAAGAGATGCTCAACCTGTAACTTCTTTAAGCTAGGCCTTTTAAAATCCAGTCGGATGCTGTGAGGTAAGTCTCATGGTCTCCACTGCCCAGATGAGGAAAATGAGAAGTCAAGAAACTGGGCAGCTTGCCACAATGGCAATTAATTGCCCGAAACCAAGATTCCAATGCAGCCTAGCTTGGCTCCACACCCTGTGTGTGTTCTGGCCCGGGCTGGCTTCTGAGACCGTCTTGGCAGTGAATATCCTGCCCAGGACACCATTGCATGGTCACCTTCCACCTTGGCACTGTGGAGGCTGCGGAGTTGCCTGAGCCTTAGAGTGCCACCTGCCAGAAATCATTTCCAGCAGTGTTTGAATCTATGGAACAGACCCTGCGCTGGGTGCTCCCCCGTTGGAAGAAAAGACCGAGTAGGTTCCTGTGCTCCCGGCTCATCTGCAGCCCAGAGGGATCTAATGTGTGACTGTGGGTGGAGAGACAAGGTCTGTGCAGCTAGCGGGAGACCCCTAGCTATCAACTGGAGCGTCTGTCCACCTCTGGGTCCCAACCAGCAACTCCTCCACGAAGAAAGCTCTACAGGCTCCTTGGAAGACCCAGTGAGAGCTTTCTTTGGCATAAGGCTCCGATCTCTTGCCTTGCCGTGGCTTCATGAAGAAGGGTAAAAACATCTATCTCCCACTCCCGCCCACCCCAGTGGCCTCTGCTCCATTCTGAAGGCCTGTTTATCTGAGGACAAGGTTTGGTTTGCTGTTTGTCTCTCTGAGTCCTTCCTCCCTCTGTGCCTCCACCCACTGCCCTCTGATGCTGCTGAAGCCAGAAGGCAGCTCCTTCATCTGGAACCTTCTAGACGAGGGTCTCCAGGGAAGAAGGCATCAACACACCTCAGCAGATAATTCAAGAACAACATCAACAACATCATTACTTTTACTCTTTGCTGGTTTCACACACTTACATAATGCACATAGTTCACGCCCGCCCACCGCATCCAGCTCCCTCCCAGCCTCACGCCTTTATTCTTACTGTTTTGCTCTTATTTGGTGCTGCTCACGTGTGCGCAGGTGTGTGACCCTCCCTCCCTCCCTCCCTCAGCAGCCAACAGCTCCCAGTAGGTCCTCTGACACAGGTGGGTCTTGGGGGACTCCTCCCGAACACGAGCTCAGCAGATGACTTAATTCCTCCCCAAACTGTTTAGACCTTATGCACAGGCAGCACAGACAGGAAGAGGAGAGACCACGCAAACCTTCAGATTGCCAAGGCTCTCATGTCTGAGGACCAGAGTTCCTCACAAGGTTTCCGTCTGCACAGAGAGACATTCTCTCTCCTGTCCTTGGTGACCCCGTGTTCCTGTCACCGCCAAAGTTGGTGGCCATGTAGGTCAGCGTTCGACAGACACTGGAGATGGGACAGCACTGGGGGGAGGGCTGGGTGGAAACAAAATCCTCCCTTATCAACTTGCAGGGTGGGAGCGGCAGGAGCTCCAAGCTCACATGCTATGAGCTGTGAGATTTTAGCCACATTGTCAGCTCCAAGCCCCAATCTCTTCCCTAGTAAATGGGGAGAACCGTGCTATGGCAGACACCTGTCTCCATCTGTCGCACCCCCACTCCACCCTGCTCTCAGACCACCCTTAAAAGGACTGTGTGACCCAGGCTTATGCCAACCAGCACAGTGAGACTCTGAAACTTCCCTAGAACTTAGTGTAACGAGAGCGCTTCTTCCTGGTGGCCAGGCAATGATCTTGCTACCCTAAGGGGACAGGCTTGTCTGAACATGGAGCCAAAACAGGAAGGGGAAGCTGACAGAGGGAGACACATCACAAGAACTCCCAGAGGTCCAACAGGAAGCTGCGGTCCAAGTCAACCTTAGGTTTTCACTATGCAGAACAATAATTTCTCTGTTCACTCATGGTAGGGGAGATCGAGAGCTTGATGGCTTGACACAAAAAGAGCTAAAACAGGTGCAAATATCTCACTGGGTTCTGAGGCCCGTGCGAGGGCTCAGCAGAGCTAGGTGGAAACCAGTCTGCCGGAGCGGCCGCCTGCTGTAAAGGACCACTGTGTTCCCAGCTCTCTGTTTCCAGTTGCTCTGTGTAGAAAGGAAAGGTCAACACGCCCCAACACCGAAGGGCATGTTGGGGTACTCACCGGAGCACTTCAGAGTGGAACTCACAGAAGCATGAACTTACACAGGACCCCTGCAGCCCTCCAGAACTCCGAGGGGAATCTGAGGAGGCCCTGGCGCTGGCCTGTGCCCTCAGGCCCTCAGTTGTCCAGTGTGATGTGAGGCTGGGATTCTGTTGCTAAGGACCACTAGCTACTGCTGTGGGTGCTTCGTACAGGGAACTTAACGCACAAGGTGTGACTGTCAGCTCTTAGTACAGTGACTTCAAGGAGTTCCCAGGAACGATTCAACGCTCCTTCTAGAAGGAGAAGTTTGGCCTTCCCTGACTGTGGGCCAGACTTAACGACCTGCTTCTGAAGAACAGATGTGGCAGAGGAACTACAGTGTGACCTTGGTGGGGGGGGGGGGTCACTAAAGGCCAGCTTCTGCCTGGCTTTCACTCTTTTAGAAAGGTTGCTGTAGAGGGAGCTAGCCACTGTGGCATGTGACACTCAAGTCGCCGGTTGGAGGACCCGATGGGAAAAGAACAGAGCCCTCCCTCCTTCCAGTAGCTATCACCAGCTCTCCAGGTACCAGAGATGTCTCAGAGCATCCCCGCATCCCCGCATCCCCGCATCCTGCATCCCGGCATCCCTGTATCCCCGTATCCCTAGCCAGCATCTCTGGCACTACTCACTAGCTGCCACTGGGACCATCTTCTCTGTGACAATTAAATTTGTCAGATGCCACCCGAGGAACAAGCTGCTCTTGAGAAACATGGTTATAAACACACCTACCTCTTGGACGCGGGGGTAGGTGGTTTGTAAAAACGGTCACAGTGCTGCATCCTCCCCTGTACCCTTATTTCTTTACTGTTTGATTCTTTTGGCTGCTTCCATCATGAGGCCAACTTGATTTTCCCACTCCCAATGTGAGCAGGATTTGTGACTGGATCCAAGCACCAGAGTGCAGCCGAAGTTAGAAGCTGAGGCTGTGCCTATTTCAAGCCCTGATGCAGGAGGTCTTGGAGCATCTATTTGCTCTTTTGGCACTCTGCCAAGACCATGGGGGCAAGAGATGCCACTCATAGGGCTTAGTCATTCCTTCGCTACAGACAACAGCTAGATTCCAGCAGGTCAGCCAGGAAACCACGAACCCTGAACAACGTTGGTCAAGAAGCCGAACCTGGCCCAGAGCTGGAAAAACTGCCCAGCTAATGTCTGAAGTTAGGGGCATTAATAAACTATTACTGTATTAAGCCAACAAATGTCAGGGCGATTTGTCACACCAATAGGTAGAAAGTCTCCAAGAGAAGTGGGAGTCCCTTGGAGCCCTACGGGTCCCCCCTAGCACTCAGGAAAGGGGAGCAAGGATCACTGTGAGACCCTCAGGCAGGATCTAGTTCCTGTTCCAGCCGCAGTACCTACAGCAGCCCTTTCTCTCTTACAGATGTACAGACACGGCACAGTGTCTGGGAATCTCGAGCTAACTGACTCCCGGAGGCCAGGAGCTCGCTCCTGGGGAAGGGAGTTTACATCAGAGGACGCACTAGTACCCCCAACCCTTCTTCCCTGCCTGACTGCAGGCTCTTGCTGTGACTCTGCCTCTGTCCATCCTCAGAAAGGTGTAAGAAGAGATCCCCACTGTCTTCCACGTGGGTCTTGATCTCCTCTCTTCAGAGGCGCCACCGTCTTTGTCTCTGGTGTGGGGGACTAAGCTCTCCTCAGAGCCCCCACCACGCTGCTTTCTGTCACAAACAACCCCTCTAACCAACTCCATCCTCTTCAGTCCATCTCACTGTCTCCTTGAACCCAAGCTCTTCCAACCACGTGGTCACCTGGACAAACCCTGGGCTGCCTGGTATGGGTGCTGCCTGGGCTCGCGCATGCCCACTTCCCACTCTCCCTAACCCACGAAAGGACCGAGAGTAGATCTGCTGGCTGCAGGGAGACGCTGAGGACAGCTTCAGAGCCTCACAGGGCTGTGAGTACTGAGCCCATCTCAGTAGGGGCGAGGCCCCAGGAGGGGAGAGGAACTGTGGCACCGGCTCATCACCACCTTGCCACCGCATCCCCTGGGGACTGAGCAATGAGCTTTCGAATGTGGAAAAACACACCACCTCGGACCACGGAGGCAGAAAACGGCCATGCGCTGTATTTGCTATCCCTGAATCTTTAATGGACTCGAGGGTACTGCAAATAAAGAGAAATACAAGTAGAAGATAAGCATCATTAAGATAAATACAGAACAAGGAAGGTGCTTCATACAGACCCTCAAAGAAGCACTTTTCCTCCTCTGGAACCTGTGCTTAGTCAGGCAGAGGTCACTCGGACAGAAGAGAGCTTGTTGGGAATTCTTCCTTAACTAAACATTTGTAAATTACCGAAGCACGTCTGTTTATTTTAATTTTAAATACACGGAACTATATTAAAAAGCTTTTTTCTTTTCTCCTTTAAGACATGACGGTGTATGCCTGTCTTTGTTAGGGTTACTATTGCCGTGATAAAACACCATAACCCAAAGCAACCCGGGGAGGAAAGGGTGGATCTTAGCTTATACTTTTATAGCACACACCATCACCCAAGGAAGTCAGGGCAGGAACTCAAGCAGGGCAGGAACCTGGAGGCAGGAACTGAAGCCTCGGAGGAGGGCTGCTTACTGGCTTGCTTCCCACAGCTTATTCAGCTGCTCAGGGGTAGCCCCGCTCACGGTAGGATAAAGCCTTCTCACGCCAACCATCAATAATCAACAAAAAAATGTCCCACAGACTCACCTACAGGCTAATCTGGGGGCATCTTCTCAATTGAGGTTCCTGTCCCCCAAATGATTCTATTTTAGGTCAAGTCGACATAAAGCTAACCAGCACAACACCTGTAATCCCAGCACTTGGGAAGTAGAAGCAGGAAGCTCAGGCGTTCAAGGTCAGCTTTGACTATGAGTTCAGGGCCAGCCTGGGCTACGTTAGACCCGATCTCAAAGAGACTGTTTTTAGTCTGACTTGTTTTGTAAGCAGAAGGGGCTTGTGATAGAAGTAAATAACATAAATTCCCCTTTTGGAGTCTGGTTTGTACATAAAAAAGTTTCTAATTTATGAATGTGAAATGACAAGAAAGAGGCAAAGTCTAGATTTAAACCCTGCCCACCATCCAAGGCACAGACCCTTACCTTTCCTTTCCTTTAATCCTGATATCCCCTCGTGTCCCCATGTGGGTTTCAAGATTCCCAGTGGACGCCTACAACCACAGGCAGTACTTAACCTATGTGCGCCGCTGTTTCTGATTTGGGCCAGAATTGTGTGCGTGCGCCCATGTCTTCTGTCCTGGGGTCTCCACTGGATCACACGTCTCTTGCACTAGGACCCGTGATTAAATACGACAGGAGTTTAGAGAACATAGGTGCTTTGCAATCGAAGGCGGTTAATCCGAGATCTGAAGTGGCTATTAGGTGAGCGCTGGGGAGGGTAGCGCATACAGCATGGATACTCTGGACAGAAAAAACGGTTCGTATTCCAGACATGGTGGAGTAGGGAGCCACGAGAGTTCGCTGTGTCAGTCAGAGTTGAGTGCAACTGAAAACTCGTGAACCGTTTCTTTCTGCAATTTGTAATTTAGTGTTTTTAAATCAAAATGGATGACAAGAAGCGGAAATTACAGGTAGGGGAGAACTCCTGGGGGGGGTGCTTTCTCTCTGGGCTTGTGGAAAATCTCAGCAAACAGTTATGGATAGAGAAGAAACAGCTGCCAACTTCGAAGACAGTCAGCAATGACAAGCTGAGGGGGCCTGCTTTGGGGGCCGGCAGGGGCAGAGTCAGACATAGGTTTAGTTAAAGTCTCAGGTGTGGTGACTCCCTCCTGGCCCAGCCCCCAATCCCAGCTCCATGCTGTCAGCACACAGCTCTGGAGACACTCCCCTGACTAGCACCCAACCGACAAGGAATGGAGCTGCTAAATGCAGAATGTTCTACTCGCCTCCTGTCTTTTGGGTGAATATTACTAGGTGACTTCTATATGATCCTCAAAGGGCCCTAAATACTACCAGCAGTGACCCTAAAAACAATCATGGTGGCTTGTCGTCTTTTTTCCTGCTGCCTAGGACCACTGCTCAAACCCCTGAATCATGCCTTCTTTATAGGGTTTGCAAATGGCAGGCAACCATCTGCCTTTGGGTCATAAATCTTAGGAAAAGTAATAGTCTAAAAAACTCTCCACTTAGGGGAAAAGCTGAGATCCAAGATCCTAGGTCGCCTGACTGAAACAGATGCATATTTCCAGAAGGTATGCGTGGGGAAGGGACACCCAGCTGACTTGAAGGGAGGGGGGCAGATTCTTACAAACAGCTGCCCTGGGTGAAACCAAGGTATGTGCAGGGGGAGGAGAGACCCAAAGCATAAGAAACACACAACTGGGGCTGGAGACGACCTCTCAGTGGCTAAGAGCACTGGCTGCTCCTGCAGAGGACCAAGATTTGGTCCCAGCACCCCCACTGTGGCTCACAACCACCTGTGAATCCACCAGGTGATCCATGCCATCTTCTGATGTCCTTGGGCAACACGCACGCAGTGCACAGACACAAGGTAGGCACCAAACATTCATGTACATGAAATAATCTGAAAAAATTAAAAGAGGAAGAAGGGCTGGTCCCCCACTCAGCAAAACCGCAACCTCGTCTACCCTTACTTTTCTCTACCTCTAGAGCATGGCCGCACCCTCATCCTGTGGAAGCTATTACGCTCTCCTCACGCTTCCGTTTTCTGCTGCCTCTCCCTGAAGTCCTCACAAGGAAGGGAAGTGCCTGGCTTCCGGAGTGGATGATGCCACACGGATCTGTCCCTTCCTTCCTTCCAGATGAACAGATGAGCAGATTCAGCAGTGAGTGAGAGCTTGGGCTGGACCAGAGAAGTCTAGGGAAGCTGAGGGCATCGCGCCAATCAGAAAGCCCCAATGCCAACATGCCACTTACTGCATGGCATACACTGGACAGAAAACCACTGCTGCATAACTCTCTAAGTGAAAGAAACTGTTCTCCGAAGCCAAAACGAACATCACGGTCCTACTGGACCAGAGTGCTGATTCACAGAGCAGGTGGAAGATCCGTGGACGTGCCTGGATAGCCCTGAGAGGGAAACAGGGCTTTGAGAGAGCTCAGCTTCTCCACACTGAGCCCCATGTTCAGAGAGGGGCTGTTCTGAATCTCCATTTGGGATCCTCAAGGGAGGACTTGAACTTTGACACTTGGGCTTTGTGATTTCACCAGACCACTTCCTTTACGAGGAGGCTGTTCCCTCTGTGAAATGTAATCTTTTAGACCTTTCCCCAGCTTGTATTGAATATGTGTTCTGCTACGACAGAAGTTAGATTTAAAGCTTGGGTTCATTCAACAGTTAATGTTGAATGCTTCAATGTAACGATCTCTATAAAAGATGGCTTGGGGTTGTTTTATTTTAGATTTTGCCTTTCCTTTTTCAGAGCTAATAGTTGGATCAGAATTGTATAATAAATGTGTCTGTGGTGGTTTGGATGAAAACGGCCCCCACAGGTTCACAGGGAGTGGCACTATTAGGAGGGTGGCCTTGTTAGAAGAAGTGTGTCACTGGGGGCGGGCTTTGAGGTTTCAAGTGCTAAGCCAGTCCCAGTGTCACTCTCTCCTCCTGCTGCCTGAGGATCCGGATATAGAATTCTAAGCTCCTTCTCCAGCACCATGTCTACCTGTGAGCCACCATGCTTCCCATCTATGATGAGAATGAACTAAACCTCTGAACTATAAGCCAGCCCCAATTAAATGCTTTCCTTTACAAGTGTTACTGTGGTCATGGTTTCTCATCACAGCAATAGAAACTCCAACTAAGCTAACCTGCTAGGACATTCTGATGGCATTTTGTATGTACACCATAGGCTCCAATATTCAGGCAAAACGAGTTGTTACACACACCTGACATCTTCCTCCACTTATGTTTGGACATCTTGCTGTGATCTCCCAAGACCTATGCCGTCTGGTCCCTACTAAAGGCCCCTCCTTCCCCCCTATTATAAAGCCATTCCACACTTTCTACTGTAGCCCACATCCCTCCTGTACACTGCTGTGGCCGCTCAGCAGAGAAGGACAAGGAGGCATAACCATACGAACAAGCTCTGCCAGACCCCAGCAGAGGGAATTACCATCCTGGCCAGCACCATAGTGGCCAGTGGAACCCAAGCATCTGAGCTCAGGTGTTTTTATTGATTCGGAACGCCTTTTTCTACTGATAGCATGTGCAAATCATTAGCAATCAAACATCCCCCACATAAATCCAACACCTGCAGACAGTACAAAATGCCAAGGCCTAGATAGCTCTTCCCAACAGTGCACAAAACAATTATTTTATACATAACTAAAAACAAACTTCCTTAACACCTCCTAGTCCCAGCACCTCTCCTTTTCCTGAACATCTCCCAGGATGAACCTGGCCCCTATGCCTGTTCCATTTACCATAGTCACAACTCCCAGAGCGTCTTTTCAGATCCATTCCCCAGGAGGCCTATGAGGAGGCTGCAGGGCCCACGTCTACTCTCTTACAGATCTTACACCTTCCTGAGTAAATGAGCAAGCAGAATGGTGGTGCCACCCAGATCAAGCCAGCCAGTGCCTGACAACTCCATTTCTGTTCTCAAGCTCAGTGCTGAAGCAGGAGGAGTAATTTCTACAGATGTCCAGACACCCGACTCCTGTCCCTGGCCTATGCAAACAACACATCGTTTTATCCACCCAGTCTTTTCCTAGTTGAAACTGTTTTTTGACTATTTGGATAGAACAAAAGACAGGCGTTGTTATCCTGTGAACACCCCTGCTGTCTCTCACCCAGCGGAGCCGCAGATGCGTTTATATCAGTAAGAGGATTCTGGTTGTGATGTGATCATCTCATCACACACCGTTTCCTGGTATTAACATTGTGCCACTGGCATCTTACAAGTGACCTGCGCATACAGTCAGGAGTTTCCTTTCTTTTTTCCAACAATATTTGGACCTGAGTTGGGAAAGTTACGGCTGAGTCAGAGATAGAGCAACACAGCTAGCCACGGACACACTAAGGGGTATGTGACTCCACCCCATTAGGACTTTCCCCAGCTGTCCAGTACTCCGCAGGCAGAAGGGGAAATGGATTGTGCTTTTTCCACCTTCCTGGCCCATTCAAGGGCAATGCTCTTAAGTGTGATAGTCCTTTAGCTGAGTTCACCTGAGGACAAATTCATTCCAATGGAGAAATTCAAAAGGCAGGGAAGCCCTGCCAGCTCCCAGAACCCAGTGCGGTGACACATGGGCACCACAGGAAAGCTTCCTCTAGTGGATCCTGGTAGGGGTTGGGTCTGTGTGCCAGTACCCTTGGGGTACTAAAGAGAGCCTTGTTTAGACAAAACACAGCTGCCCCAGAAAATTCATCAATGCTTCCTGCATGCTACCCCCTAAACAAGAAAAACAGGCAACGATGTAGTATGAGACACGTCATTCACTAAGCATTTGGCTCTCCAGAGGGTAATAGCTAACGAGCCAGGTGAGCAGCCAGAGAGACCATCAGACATGCAAATTAGCCTCTTTATGCAAAGAAGATGCATTAGGGACCTCTGGAGTCAGCCTGTCTGTGCCTGAATCCCAATACCCAGTTTCAGCAGCTGTGCCTTGCTAAGCCTTGGTTTCCTCACAGGAAAACTGAACGGACAAGGGGACACTGAGTTGTTGTGGGGGCTAAAACACGTTTAAAATGTTAGGTGTTGAGCATAGTGTGTGGTATAAAACTGAGCATACAGTAGGGGCTGTCCATCCCATTGCCTGCTGCCGGAGCTGTACCAGATACAGGTCTTCAGACTACCGAATGGAATGCAGGCTTTCTGTTTATTTTAGAAAATTCTAGCAAAAGTCCAACATCAGAACCTGACAAAGACCACACAGGAGAGCAAACTAAAAGTTTCATCTTGCTATGTCTATAGACAAATACACTAAGCAAAATATTAGAAATTAAAGCAGCAGCATACTTCATTCCTTAAGTGTAGGGGGTGAGACTTTCAAAATAGAATTCATTTCCTTAAAAGGTCAAAAGAAAAGTTGAATGAACACATCGATATTTTAAGTGTAAATAGCCTGGGTGAAAGAAAGCAATAATTGATCAAAAACTTCAGACTTAACTGAATGAGACTGGGTTCTGCTCAAACCTCACAGACCAAATATCAGCAGGGTGGACTTACAGACTTCTAGTCAATTACATTACAGAGATAAGGTGCACCAAGTAGCATCATCTGAGGGAAAAGACTGTAGTCGCACACAAAAACCCCAAAGTATTCTGAGTGGTCAGGGTCTTCTGTGAGCCTGTTGCAATGAATTAAGCCTATTGTCGTCTTAAAAATGGAGAGGGCAGGATCTGGCTCAGGCTTGGGCACCCAGAAGCTGACTCTGAGATGGGGAGTCATGAAAAAAAGTGCGTGTGAAAAATGTGCCTTTGGGAAGGAGAGTAAAGGAGAGAGGATACGGCAAACAGGGAAGAGGAGAGCAAAACCCCATGGGACAGCATGCCAAAGAGGCGGCCTGAACTGTGCGCTGGGCTTTGATGCCTCTGCATCGGCTACCTTATTCTGCTGTCCAGGTCCTGGCAGTTGTGGCTGCTTATGACCAGGTCCTGGCAGCTGTGGCTGTATATGATCAGGTCCCGGCGGCTGTGGCTGCTTATGACCAGGTCCTGGCAGTTGTGGCTGCTTATGATCAGGTCCTGGCAGCTGTGGCTGTATATGACCAGGTCCTGGCAGCTGTGGCTGCTTATGATCAGGTCCTGGCAGCTGTGGCTGCTTATGATCAGGTCCTGGCAGCTGTGGCTGTATATGATCAGGTCCTGGCAGCTGTGGCTGTTGATGGCCATGGCTAAATAAGCTCCAGCAACCTGAGGTTGGTCAGTCTTCTAAAAAGTCACGGGCATAGGGTATTAAAAATATAAATAAATAAATAACATAAAAAAGCAGGGCTAAGGAGACGTCTCAATGGAGGAAGCAATTGCCTAGGAAGCATAAGGACTTGGGTTTGGACCCCTGGAGCCCACACAAATGCAAGGCAGGCATAGCGGTCCATCTGTAATTCAATATTCAGAAGGTGGAGACAGGATCTCTGGAGCAAGCTGATTACTTAGATTATTCACATCCATGAGCTCTGGGTTCAATTGAGAGACCCTGACTTATTGCATAAGGCGGAGGAAGAATGGGTACATTGGCCTCAGGCTTCTGTATCTGCACACACACGTGCAGCCCCACAGATGGGGAAATGCACACGCACATCACACACGCGGAGAAGCAAACCAGAGTGCAGCACGTGTTCACAGGGTATGGGTGGGTGGGCAAAAACTGTCAGGGAAAGGGGAGGAATTGAAGGAGACCAGCGGGTCCCAAGACCTTTGACTTCCCTGGCCTCTCGGGTAATGGACCCTCCTTCCAGCGGCCTGCCTTCCCACCTCTGGCTGAAAAGACAACTTTAGCTGTTCTGGGAAAGTCGGTGCAAGACCAGCTGCAGGAAGAAATCAGCAACAGAACTGTACTGACACTGGATCCAAATTGGAAGAAAACTGAGCTAGGCGTGGTGCTGTGTGCCTGTAGCCCAGGTATACTAGAAACACGCCGAAGCACTCCAATTGGAGTATGCCATCTGAAGTACGTACATGCACTGGTCTGCGCACGCTTGGCAAGCTCTCCGCTGCTGAGCTGCATCGGTAGCCCTGCCTTGACCACCCTCAGCTGGTCCTGGGAGTTCCATCTGGAGCCATAAACGTCTCCTCCCAGTTTCAAATTTCTTGTATTTTTCCAGCATCTGCTCACCTTAGCTTTGTGTCCGTTGTCAAAGGGCTCTTATCACTGCTTCCTTCCTGTGTGGTAAGCCACATTTCAAAAAAAAAATTCTTTTAAATTTAGATTTCTTAATGCGTGTATTGTACGTTGAACACTTTCTCCTCGTTTTCCCTTTTTCC
>JAMJFZ010003967.1:0-85101 GCA_026225945.1 Cricetomys ansorgei
GCAGATGGGTATGGAGAGGTGCCTGTGGGGAACCTGTCTGTGCTCGGGCCCAGTCCTCGATGGGCATGGAGCTGCCTGGCCCAGCTTGGCCCACAGTGTGCTGGTGGCCTGGCCCACCCCTGTCAGCAGGGCCCGGGAGAGGAGGGGCTCAGGTGACAGCAGCAGCTGGACAAGTTTCTGGAACTCCTCCCGGTGCTCGTAGATGTAGACCTCGGTCTCCCAGAGGGCGTTGACCAGCACCGAATCACTGATCTCATCCAGCATGATGTCTGTCCCTAGTTGGGGTTCAGTCTGTCAGGAGAGAGGAGGAGGGGGTCACCCAGGGTGCTCAGCCTGGGTGGGGACAAGCACTCGGGCCGGGAGGACCTGGGGAACAGAGTACCGCCCTGAAGCTGGGAAAGACAGCCTCAAAGGCTGGCGGGTATGTGAGTCAATGGGCCTCACCTGGTGATGGCGGGGCAAGGACCTCTGTTGGTGAGAGGGAGTCAGTGGGTCTCACTTCAGGGAGTCAGGCCACCTGGACCTTACCTGAAGTACTGGATGCCGACCATCTCGCACCAGGCCCGGGCCCGGTCCACTGCCCGCCCATCCGGATCTGTGCACTGGTGGGAAGCAGTAAGCTTCTGTAAGCCCAGGCCACGGTACCCTGCTACCCACCCTCCAGGATCCGGGTTACAGCCATTCATTAGCAGTGACTTTGAATAGGTCTCCCCCTCCTTGGACCTCAGTGATCGGCCTAGCTGTGTGAGTCCGTCCATGGTCATGGAGTGGCGGTGAGGGCCTCCCTCCCCCTCCCTGTTACACATCTTGCCCGTATGTATTCTGGCCTTCTACACAGCTGTACACAGAAAGAGACCTGCAGTCAAAGGACATCAGAAACCCCCACTGGGACTTCACTGTGGGACCTGGTCAGCCTGAGGACTGAGTCTGGGACTGTCTCCCAGAGCTGGCGGACACCGATGAACATGGCAGCGTGTGGCAGCATCGGCCAGGGATGGAGACCTTGAGAGGAGAGGCTGGGGGAAGGGAGCCAACTCACACAGTCCACCACCATCTTGCCGAGCTCCTTGGCTCCAAACACCGTCCTGGCCAGTTCCCAGGGGTTGCTGGGCGGAACACATCCACACAGGTTACAGGCACTTGAGGGGACCTTCCTGTCCCCAGAGACACAACTATGGAGAGCTTCTTCACCTTGTTGTCCTGGCCCTATGGTGAGCAGGACAAGGACAGAGGATCAGTGGGGCCTGAGGGAGCCCAAGGCTAGGTGCAGGGTTCTAAGGGGCAGGGATGAGACCTTGGAGCAGAAGCACACCCAGGTTCGAACCCTGGCCAACCCCTGCAGCTGCTCCCTCCTGGGACAGAAGATTGTTGGGCCACATGGTTGGGGGAGGGGGTTATGTGCTAAGGCTGAGCTGACCAGGAGGCCT
The DNA here is from genome assembly GCA_026225945.1 of Cricetomys ansorgei. Lineage (NCBI taxonomy): Eukaryota > Metazoa > Chordata > Mammalia > Rodentia > Nesomyidae > Cricetomys > Cricetomys ansorgei. The sequence goes on from JAMJFZ010003967.1 coordinate 1,428, forward strand.
TGGCTTGCTCAGCCAGCTCTGTCGGTTGCTAGACGACCTTGATGGAAGCCCGTCCCATTCAGGGACTCTGACTCCTTGTCTTCAATAGGCTCTGAGACTACCTAAACTCCTTCAGGGTGCCCGCCCTATCTGCCAAGGGGGCAGCTGGGTGCTCCAGGGCTGTGCTAGGACTTTGACGACTGTGGAAGCCAGCGGTGTACACCTGGCTTGATGGCCTTGCACGGGCAACGGCAGCCTGAGTCCCCAGGGCACCCAGAAGCTACTGCCACCAGCTGAAGGTTAGGGCACTGGGCGGGGCAGCTCATCTGAGCTGCTCTACCTCCCCTGGCCATGGCCTTGTCACTGCTCCAACAACCCGTGCGAGGACCACTGCCTGTCCCCGGGTCTCGGACCCTGCCCTCTCACACAGGCCCTCCTCCTCCCGCTTCTACAGGGCGCTCTCCTGAACGGACACACGCAGGAGTGTGTCCTGTTTATGGCGATCTGAGCAGGATGTAAGCTCTGCAAGGTAAGGGTGTGTCCCAGCTGGGTGGTGTCAGATGCGCGGCCTGTGCACTGCCCTCCCGCAGCAGCAGTGGGTGCTGGCAGCGGTCACGGCTGCCCTGTGCTTAGGGTGGATGAGCCTCAGAAGCCTCCTCGCGCAGATGCTGCCCATCAGGCCCCTCGGGAGACACGACGGCTGCCAAGCGTCCGACAAGCGGGAGAGAGCACATATGGAAGCTGTTCCCATCAGCAGTGTGTGGTCATGTCCGGACCATGCACTTAGAGAACTCTCACCTTTCGGATCATGTCCTGATTGTACTCATGGATTTCAGTCATGGCATCCAGCGTAGGGTTGTTGGCCAGCAGACCACCATCCAGAAAGCGTCCATTGGGCCGAAAGTAGGTTGGGGCTGCCCCACTGCTCCGGGCTGCCCGCCATACCAGTTGGTCTAGGGGTGGGTAAGGAGGGTGGCTCAGGGTGTACAGGAAGAGGGGGAACTGAAGTCTTTAGAACCAAGACCCACTAAGCCTAGGGAGACAGGGCAGTGATGTAGTGGGGCGTGTCTTGTCTATGACTCCCCATCCCCCACCAGCCTCAGCCAGCCCTTCCCACAGACACATCGACGGTGGCTCTGACCTGCTGGCTGAGGGGGAGGCTTCAGGTTAATGTTCTGGTTGAAGCGAGGTTCTCGAATGGCCTCTGGAGCATCATAGTTCCCGGAACAGGTGGAGCTCCGCTGGCTGCCGGTCAGACAGTGTCCCAGTCAGCATCACTCTGCAGGGAGCAAGGGAGGAGAGCTGGCCCAGCCACCCACCATCTCCTCGCCACGCCCATGTCCTGAGTGGGTTTCCCCATGGCTGTCCACACACAGGCATCTCCCATAGACCTGGGCCGCATCACAAAGGAAGTTTGGTTGACTATGCCCTATTTACCGACAGGTGTTTTCTTATATCCGGTAAGCCCATTCTGGAAATTCATCCCAGAAGGTTGCCTGGCAGGAGACAGGCTGCACAGAGCCACCGATGGCAGCATCCATTATTAAAATAGATGACTGGAAACAACATCATTGCCCATTGTCAGGGCAGTGGCCATAAAGCTGTGGCTCCCCACTCTGTGCCAGGACACTGAAGAACTGAGGTGGCACTTACTGGGGTGCATGAGCGCCAAGAGGCAGGAGGAATCTGAGGAAATGTCAGGTTCAGACAGTGCCTTCAGCATGCTGGGAGTTATTTAAAACAGAACGACAGGTGTACCACTCACTGGGGTAGAGCCCAGCTGTGAAAGGCCCCTGGGAGCAGTGGCAGGCTGCAGCTCCAGGACACTGGGGGTGGGGCTTCCCACCGTGACCGTTGATACCTGCCTTTTATGTCTTCTTTCTGCCCTTTGCGATGGTCCATTAAAAAGCTCCCCCTCTACCACTCCAGACTGGAGTAATAAAGAACACTTGCTGCTCTTCCGGAGGACTTGAGTTCGATTCCCAGAACCCACGTGGTGGCTCACAATCACCTGTAACTCTCGTCCCAAGGGATCTGACACCCTCTTCCAACCTCTGCCGGCATCAGGTCCATACATAGTACAATGGCGTCCACGCAAGAAAAACACACATAAAATAACAAAGAGAAGGCTTTTCTTAATCCTGTGACACCAAGAGCCCGGGCAGAGCCCCCAACACTCGCGTGTGTTCGGCTCCTTGCATAACCTGGTTCTGTGAGCTCCAGCTTCCGCCCAGGAAAGGAGGCTCATCCTGTGGGTGCTCTCAGTGCCAGCAGCAGCCAGCCACCCCATGTAGTTCGTTACAGGGTTGAGCTAACGGGACAGCAGCAGGCACCTGTCAGTGAACGGTGGGATGTTTGCAGACATTCAGAATGATGCTTCCAGGGAGGTCAGAGCGACCTAGGGACTGATTTGCTGTCACATAAAGAGGAACATAAAGGGAAGAGAACAGACCCACTTGGGAAGAGCAGGATGACGTCTCTGTTTCTGGGAATTCTGTGGGAAGATGATTTGAGCAACCTTCCCACTGGAGAGAGTTTCAGTGTTAATCTTATTTTACATTTTAATTTGTGTGTTGTATATGTTGGTGTTTTGCCTGCATGTATGTCTGTGTACCATGATCATGCCTGGTGCCCATGGAGGCATCAGGTACCCTTGGACTGCAGTTACAGACTACTGTGATCCACTATGTGGCTGTTGGAGTTGAACTGGGTCCTCTGAAAGAGCAGCCAGTGCTCTTAACCTCGGAGTCATCCCTCCAGCCCCTGGTTTTAACCTTCTTAAAAGCCTAAGGGGAGCTGAAAAGATAGCTCAGTGGTTAGGAGTGCTTCATGCTTTTACAGAGGACCCAAGTGTGGTTCCCGCAACCGTGTCAGGTGGCTCATAATCGCCTGTGACTCCAGCACCAGGGAATCCATGATTTCTTTTGGCCTCTGAGGACACCCGCACACATGGGCACACACCACACACACAGTGAGCAAATTAATATTGTTTAAAAGGACAGAACACCTGACAAGACAGAATAAACAAGAAGAGTCAAAGTCCATCATCAATGAGGGTGTAAAGGGAGACTCTTTCCATATTGGGTTGGGACTCCAAAGGGTCACACTCCAGGATAAAGACAGGCCAGACACAAACGTTCCTCATCGTTTAAAAACCTTGATAATAATAACGTTAACAACAATAATTAACAAATTAACATTTAAACATTTCATGTGTATGAGCGTTTTTGCCTGCATGTATGTGTGTACCATGTGTGTGCAGTGCTTTCAGAGAACAAAAGAGGGCATCAGATCCCCTGGGGCTGGAGTTACAAATGGTTGTGAGCTTCCGTGGGGTTCTGGGAATCAAACCCAGGTCCTCTATAAGAGCAGCAAATGCTCTTAACTCCTGAGCCATCTCTCCAGCCCCAACACGTCCTTTCCTTAGGAACAGAGCCCTGGAATGGAACAACGAGACAAAAGCATCCCTGAAAATGTGAGGCCCTGCTAGCTACCCTGCCTGTGAATGTCTGGTTATGTTCCCATTATCTGGGGAAAGTCCCAAAGCTTCCATGATGACAGTGTATGGAAGTTCTGGAGCAGGTGGCAAGCCACATACCTGGGGAGCCACACCAAGCCCTCTGGAGGAAGGGTACCCATTCTGGGTTTCAGAGACCCTGATTCACCACCAAGAAGCAGCACATACAATAAATACACACACAGGGAGGGGCACAGGAGGCACCGCCATGAGGGCTGGGAATGGCGGTCAGTGACAGAGCACGCGTGAGAGTCTCGGTCCAATCCCTCACACTGTAACAGCAACAACAAGCGATACCCACTCTAGTCAAGGTGGACTGGAGAGATGAAACGCTGCGCGGACTGCAGACAAAGACCATGGAACAGCTGAGACAAGAATGCAGGCTCTGTAACGCCCTTGCCGTCTGCAGCGCTGGGAGCACACTAAGCAAGCACTCCGCCACTGAGTGGTGACTGCAGCCCAAGCCTCCTGATATCTTCAGGGGACAGGAGGTTATAGGTCACGACCTCGAAGACTAAAGAGTGCTTTTGATGGGAAAATACACACAGTCACATGCACCGGTGTATGAACAATTAAAAACAAATCAACAGGCTAAATAACAAAGCAAGAGAGTGAATTTTTGGACTGGAAAGCAGGTAGGAAATTACCCAGCCTGCAACACATAGAGATTAAATGGTAGAAAGCTGGGCATGGTGGTGCACGCCTTTAATCCCAGCACTCAGGAGGCAGAGGCAGGCAGATCTCTGTGAGTTTAAGGCCAGCCTAGTCTGCATAGTGAGTTCTACATACAGCCTAGACAGCCACATTACATAGTGAGATCCTGTCTTGAAAAAAAAGAAAAGAAAAGATGGTAGAAAATTTGAGAGAAGGCTGGCTGGTTTTAGTTGGCTCAGCAAGTAAAGGCATTTGCTCAAGTCCTGACAATCTGAGGTCACTCCTAGCCAACATGCTAGGAGAGAAACAAATCCTTAAAGTTGTTTTCTGACCTCTATATTCTCTCTCTGTTTTTTTAAAGAAAATTCAAAAGAAGTTAAAAGATCTGGAGGAGATAAGTATGGGTTTAATATGGGCTTAATGTAATTTACAGAGGAAACACACAGATACACACAAGGAAAGAGAAAGGGAGAGAGGGGACAGGAGGGAGAGGAGAGGGAAAGGGGAAGGGAGAGGGAGGGGAGGGAGAGGGGAAGGGGAGGATAAACTAGAAGAGACAAAAGTTAAGAGATGACTCAGGATTCTAAAATCAAAGAAAGACACCAGTATAGACACTGGCAGACACCACAGAGACAAGCCAGAAGAATCCACGCCTGCGTCCACCAGCATCCCAGTGCTGAGCAGAATCGGCAAGCAGACTGGCAACCAGCAGAGTCTAGACAGAGAAGACAACTACCCCGCAGGAGCAACAGGCTGGAATTATAACAGAAGTTGCAGATAGCCAAAAGGTATCGCGTGTTCTCAGGAAACAACTATGTTAGAATTTGATAGCCAGAAAGAATAAGAGTGACATGAAACTCTTTTCAAATGAAAATGTAAAGTAAACTTACTTCTAAACAATTCTGCTGGTGGGAGATTTACCATCAGCAGACCTCCCTAAAAGAAAGTCCAGAGAACACCTTCCAGGCAGAAGAAATGATCAAAGGTGGAAGTCTAAGAGGGAAAGAATGTATCGAAAGCAAGTGGTACACACGGGCACACACACATGTATATACATATACATACACAAATGCATACAAGCAAGTACACACAGGCACACACACACATGTACACATATACATACACACATACATGCAAGTATACAGGCACACATGTACATACATACATACACAATGCATACATGCAAGTATACACAGGCACACATACATGTACATACATATACATACACAAATGCATACATGCAAGTCCACACAGGCACACACACATGTAAATACATATACATACACAAATGCATACATGCAAGTACACACAGGCACACACACACATGTACATACATATACATACACAAATGCATACAAGCAAGTACACACAGGCATACACACATGTACATACATGTACATACATAAATGCATACATGCACGTACACACAGGCACACACACATGTACATACATATACATATACAAATTCATACATGCAAGTACACATAAGTACACACACATGTAAATACATATACATACACAAATGCATACATGCAAGTACACACAAGTACACACATATGTACATACATATACATACACAAATGCATACATGCAAGTCCACACAGGCACACATACATGTACATACATATACAAATGCATACATGCAAGTCCACACAGGCACACACACATGTACATACATACACATATACAAATGCATACATGCAAGTCCACATAGGCACATGTATACACACATATATTCATGAATGTATACATAGACACAGGTACACACAGACACATGTATACACACAGTGGTGGGCTGGTTAGTCTGCTCATGATGACTTATAAGAACTACTTCAAATTACGGCTGAGAGACAGCTCAGGGGTTCCCAGTACTTGCTGCTCCTGCAGAGGACTTGAGTTCGGTTCCCAGCACCCTTATTGGAAGGCTCACAACTGCCTATAACTCTGGCTCCAGGAAGTGTGCTTCCTCCAGCCTCCGTGGACACCAGGACTCATGTGTACGTGCCCACTCATGGGTGCATAAACACACTGTTAAAGTAATAAAAATAAACCTTTACAAAAAAAGTCAAACCGAGCAAGCTGGGTAGCCTGGAGAGGGCCAGGGCAGGAGTGTTCAAGACAGGAGAATCGGCAAACACTAAACTCGGGGCTTGCTTCCCAAGCCACAGTTTTCAAGCATGTTTGGTCACACCAGAGAATTCCAAATGAATATCAAGTTTTAAAAAATATTAGTCTTGTGGAGTTTTTGAAAAAATGGCTTTAAAATACAGACAAATGGCGGGGGCTGTAGTTCAGCTGGTAGAGTGCAAGCCTAGTGTACACAGAGATCTAGATTCAATCCCCAGCACCGCCCTAAAAACTTTAAAATCCCACATGACTGTAATCTCAGCAGTAGAGACAGGAGGGTCAGGAGTTCAGAGTCATCCTCAGCTCAAGGCTGGTCTGGGCTACATAAAATGGTGCCCCGACATAAAACAGACAAACAAACAAACCCAGAAAACCAACTACAAACAGGATGGGGGCACAAGGAGCTGAAGTGTTGAAGATGGCTTGTTCTCTGTAGTGTAACGCTATCGGCCAACCTAGCCTCTTAGGTTAAGCATTCACTAAACGCGCACAGAAAGGAGTTCATAAATTTCAGAAAACTCGAGGAGACGCAGAATTCTAAACTCCGGTTTTCAAACTATGGGGGAAGAGTGGAACGTGAAGTCAAAAGACAGTAAGAAAGAGAAACAACAGTTGAAACAGGACTGAGTGTGTCAGCCTCTACCAGAGGCTGAAGTGTCAATGAGGCTGTCGGAGATGCCTGGATAGACAGAGATTAACCACTTGAGACTGCAGGGTCAAACCAACCAGGGTCATTTAAATGAACTTATTACTGTGCATCAGAAATCTTCCAGTGGGGCTGGTGAGATCGCAGCAGGCAAAGGCATTTGCCCTGCAAGCCTGGCGACCTGAGTTCGAGCCCTGGGACCCACATAAAGACGGGAGGAGAGAACCGACTCTCCAGAGTTGTCCTCCGGCCTTCAGAAGTATGCAATAGCATGTGCCCACCCCACATGCACACACTGTCACAATAGATAACCACATAAATGTAAAGGCCTACAAATGACTGCTCCAGGGAAGAACTGCCTGCCTACAGCCTGTGTGGTCTGAATGCAGGGAGCCTCCATTGACTTGTGTATTAAATGTTTGCTCCCCAGTTGGTGGGCTCTTCAGGAAAAATTAGGAGGTGTGGTCTTGTTGGAGGAGGAGTGTCACTGGGCTTTGAGGTTTCAAAAGCCCATGCCAGGCCCAGTCTCTCACTCTCTCTGCCAGTAGATCAGGTTGTAGGCTCTCAGCTACTGCTCTCGTGCCAGGCCGCTGGCCTGTGGCCATGCTGCCTGCCATGATGGTCATGGACTACACCCTCTCAGACTGTAAGCAAGCCTCAGCTGAATGTTTTCTTTTATCAGCTGCCTTGGTCAAGGCATCTCCTCGCAGCGGAAGCGAAGCTCTGACAGCTGGTAAAGGTTTCCTCCCATCCTGTGGACCGAGTGCTCTCCTGATTGTTTCCTTCACTGTACAGAAACTCATTTCCACATAGTCCCGTCCATTCATAGTTAGGGTCAGTGCCTGTGCTGCTCGTGTTCTATTTAGAAAGTCCTTGCTCGTCCCAATATCTTGAAGGGTATGCCCTATGTTTTCTGCTAGACAGTTAAGTGTTTCAAATTTTAAGTTATTTAGTCCACTTGGAATGGATTTTTGTACAAGGTGAAAGATAACCTTATTTCATTCTTCTGCAGGTGGATATCCAGTTTTCCCAGAACCATTTGTTGAGTTGGTTTTTTCCAGTGTATGTTTTTTTCCATTTTTTGTCAAAAATTAAACAGGCATAGACTTGCTGTTTTGTTCCCGGTCCTCTATCCTGTTCCACTGGTCTTCCTGTCTATTTTCATATCAGTACCAGACTGTCTTTATCACTATGGCTCTATAGTGTAATTTGAGGTCGGGTATTGTGCAACCTCCAGCAGTGTTCTTATTCTCTTGGACTGCTTTGGCTATCTGTGGTCTTTTGTGACTCCATAGGAATTCTCATACTTTTTTTCTAAACCTGTGAAATATGGAATTTTGATAGGTATTTGTGCTGACTAGTCTTACATCAACTTGACACATGCTAGAGTTATCTGAAAGGAGGGAACCTCAATTGAGAAAAGGCCTCCACAAGATCTAGCTGTAGGGCATTTTCTTAATCGGTAATTGATAGGAGAAGGCTCAGCCCATTGTGGGTGGTTCCGTGGTCCTGGGTTCTATAAGACAGCAGGCTGAGCAAGCCATTGGAAGCAAGCCAGTAAGCAGGACCCCTCTATGGCCTCTGTATCAGCTCCTGCCTCCAGGTTCCAGTCCTGTTTGAGTTCCTGCCCTGGATTCCTTCAAAGATGGATTATGAGTGTGAGCCAAATAAACCCTTTCCTCCCCAACTTGCTTTTGGTCATGGTGTTTCATAGCAGCAATAGAAACCCTAAGACAAGTTGGTACCAGCATAGTGGGGTCTTGCAATGATAGACTTGACCATGTTTTGGGGAGGATTGTGGAAGGACTTTGGAACTTTGGACAAAAAAAGCTGTTGAGTGTTGAGAGCTCAGTGGGGTGCTCTGTGGGAGCATGGAAGATAGAAATGTTGATGGAGGCCTGGCTTGTAAAGTTTCTGAGGGAAGCAGAAACTTCTTTTGTGTGAAGAATCTGTACTTCTGGATAGCTGGGGCTAAAGAATCAGTTGTGGTTAATAAGAGACCAGAACTACTAAAGCGAAACCTTTGCTTTGCTGGGCACTAGATGCTGGTCAGCTGGGGCTGAGAATTTGGTGGTGATTAAGAGATTGGCATCACTGAGGTGAAATCTGGGAAGTGTTTCCTGAGAGCACAGAGGAGCCGTGTGTTCCAGAGGCAGCCAAGGTTGTACCTCGTGCTGGCAGCCAGACTTGGTAAATGCGCAAGAGTCGCCCAGGTGGTGCTGGTTTTGAAGGCATGAAGGGGTCATGGAGAGCAGCTCACTGTGAGGCCAGGAGAGATCGTTGGTGAAGGTACAGCCTCGGTGGCAGTTCAAGGCCCAAGATGAAAGGGTCATGCAGAGAAGTTGAGGCTTGGCACCATGAACAGAGAGAGCTCAGGAGAGGCTACTGGTGAAAAGTACAGCCCAGTTGCCTCAGAAGACCCCAGCATACTGAAGATGTCAGTACTATGGGAAGATCTCCAAGAACAGCAGCAGCAGGGGAGTGAAGCCAGCTGGACAGACAAGCTGTGTGCGCTGCAGAGGGCAGAGCTGGAGAAGTGACCCAAGCTCCTTGGAGGAGCCCAGAAGATCGTGAGTGAATCCCAGATAATGGGACATTGAGTTATTTATAGTGTCAGAGTTTGGTTTTGCTTGGTTCTGATTGTGACTTGTGTTCTGGTTCTTCTCTCTTGAAGAAGGTATTCCATTTGGTTTTTATTTTTACAAAAGCTCACAGTTGAAAGATTTTAAAATTTTGAAGAGACTTTGGATTTTTAGAGTGATTAGATATTTTAAAGAGACTGAAATTTTAATGTGTTTGAGTTTGTAAAGACTGTGGGACTTTTTTTTTTGTAACTCTGGCTGTCCTGGAACTCACTCTGTAGACCAGGCTGGCCCCAAACTCACAGAGATCTGCCTGCCTCTGCCTCCCAAGTGCCAGGATTAAAGGCATGCACCATGACTTTGTTTTTAATGTGAGATCCTGGGGATGAAAAAGAAAGGAAAGGTGTGGCTTAATAGCAATGTGTCTGTGTGTCAGGCTGACAAGGGGTCAGCTGTGCCGGCTAGTCTATGTCAACTTGACACAAGCTAGAGTTATCTGAAAGGAGGGAACCTTAACTGAGAAAACGCTTCCATAAGATAGGGCTGTAGGCAGCCTGTGGGGCAGTTTCTGACTTACTAATTGGTGGGGGGCCCAGCCCATTGTGAGTGGTGCCATCCCTGGGCTGGGGTCCTGGGTTCTATAAGAAAGCAGGCTGAGGAAGTAATGAGAAGCAAGCCACTAAGCAGCAGCACTCCCCCCCCACACACACACCATGGCCTCTGCATCAGCTCCTGCCTCCAGGTTCCAGCCCTGTTTGAGTTCCTATCCCAGCTTCCTTCAGTGATGGACTTATGATGCGGAAGTGTGAGCCAAATAAACCCTTTCCAACTTGCTTTTTTGGTCATGGTGCTTCATCACAGCAATAGAAACCCTAACACGACACTACTGAATTGAATCTGTAAGTTACGTTTGGTAAGTATGGACATTTTCACAATATTCTGCTAATCCAAGTGCATAAAATATCTTTCTACCATCTAGTAGCTTCTGTGATTTCCTTTTTCAATATCTTGAAGTTTTCATTGTAGAGATCTCTCACTTCTTTGATTAGGTATATTCCTAAATACTGGAGGGTTTTTTTAGTTATCTTGAATGGGATATTTTTCCTAATTTCTTTCTCCGAGAGTACACTGTTGGTATAGATAAAGACTATTACTTTAATTGATTTTGTATCCTGCAACTTTACTGTGCTGGTTAGGTCCAAGAGTTTCCCAGTAGATCCAATGGAGTCTTTTAAGTAAAGAATGATGTTGTCTATACGTAGGGATAGTTTGACATCTTCCTTCCCAATTGTTAGCCTTTTACGTCCCTCTCTTGCTGAACTGCTGTAGCTAGGCCTATGAACTCTATATCCAATAAGAGAGGGGACATCCTTGTCTTGCTCCTGATTTTAGAGGAAGAAGAAAGATAGCCTAACTACAGAAAAACACACGAGACTTAGAAAAGAAATAAACAAGTCCAACAAAGCAATGCAGCCAACCTCAAAATCAATACAGGAAAGGAAAAGAAGTATCAATAATCCAGCAAGACAAAACACTAACAAACAAACTTACAGGAAATAGCAAACCCCTTTCTATAACCTTAAATGTAAATGGCCCCAAAACACCACTGAAAAGATACAGGCTTATGGGCTGGATCAAAAAACAAGAACTATATGCTGTTGCCAAGAAACACACCTGGTCAGTAAAGACACTCAAGAACTTGGTATCAAAGGATGGAAAACAAGCTGCCAAGAAAATGTAAACATAAACGAGCAGGAGTGACAAAATGAACTTGCTGCTGGGCCTTGCTCCGACTCTTCCTCCAGGCAGCCCCTCCTGCCTCTTGCTCCCAGGCGACAGGTCTGTCAGGTGACAGAGGCTGTTCAGTGGCCTGTCTGCGCTGGAGGCCAAGGCTTCAGAGAACAAGGCTGCCGTGTTCCTGCCTTTTTAAGTTCACAGCCTGGCCGAGAATATGCAGGTCTTCAGAGCTGCAGCATGCTACAGGCTCTTCTGGGGCCTCTTCGGCAGCTTCCCCGCCTGCTATTTATTAGCTTACTTCTCTCCCAGCCTTTCTGCCCTGGGGTGGCCCTCCTCCCTCCCCTCCACAGGCACAGAGCTAGTCAGGCAGAGGTGCCCGGTTCTGGCCATGGTGGAAAACAGGCTGTGCCACAGAGCAAAATCTGGCATGGCCAGCCACCGGCAGGTAGTGTCCAGCTGACAGCACAGCTAGGCATATGGACCCCCTTACCTGGCACATACGAGGGTGATGCACTCAAGGCTGGAGGAACTGTGAACCAGGAGTCACAGGTACAAAGGGCTAAGCCTGAGAATCAACATTGAGTAGAAACTTGGACCTCTGTCCTCTATGGGGAGCCCAGATTACACCTTCTCTCTCCTCCAGCTCAGAGGGATTTTTATGTGGCCAAGGTCTCCAGCTCTGAGTCACACCCCTTTGTGCAGCCCCATCTGGAGGTTGGAGCACTCTGCTTCATCCTGGACGACTCGGGGACTGGCCTCCCAACACATGCTTTTTGCTCATGTAACTTTCCTTTAGCCTGGTGTCCATGAGCGCAAGTCTGTCAGCCTCGAGCTGAAGGCACAGCTGAAGCCATGTGACAGACAGCCTCGCATCGTCTGAAGTGTGGCGATACCCCACGAAAGGCTAGGAAAGGCTAGGAGTTCATTAGGTCTGCCAAAGCTGTCCAGCTGGCTTGGAGAAAGGGGGCCCTGTTTCTCCAGGAAGCTCCAGGCCACCGTCTCTGGATCTCCCAGCCCTCCTCTTCACATGCATGCTGACAGTCTCCCCACGTTCTCAGGAGAACCCCTCATCTAGATGGGATGAGGTGCTGTCCTGCTCCCCAGATTTGGGCAGAGTAGGAAGAGGGAACATGGCTTACTTGGGTTTTTTGACATCTGTCATCTTGGTGTGCTCCCCAAACTCCCGCTTCAGGAACTCCTCCAGGGGCCCAGACTCATAGGGCCGTGAGCCCCGAAACACTTCGTCCTTCATACGGAAGTACACACCACGCATATAGGCCATGGACTTACCTAGGAAAAAGAGAGAGCTGGAGACCCTAGGACCAAGTGCAGGCCCCCTGAGGAATGACATCATGCGGAGTACCTGCAAGCTCCAGGAAGCACAGGCAGGCACTGGCAGGAGGTGGGAGGATGGGTGTATCTGCCAAAGGGCTAATGGAACATGAACTTCCAGGTCTTTCTATGAAACCTGACCATATAGGCAGAAAGCCCTCTTTTCAGGATTCTCTACTTAATTTTGTATTCATAGTTTTGTATTACTAAAAAGGACCTTGAAGATAGAAAATTGTACAAAAGCTAGACCCATCTGCCTGTCATAGGAAAAGAGGAGCAGAATTATGCTGACCCTGCAGGCCAGGGTCCTAGAGAGGAGACAGACGGTCAGCCATCTCACAAGCTCCTTAGGGCCCAGGGGTGCAGGCAGAGCGGCCTGCTGAAGCAGGACTTGTGCTGTCTGAGGCTGAACTGGACAGCTTCTCACATCTCTGAAGATGGGCTGGGACCTCTGCTTGCTCTGAAGGGACCAGACCTCATACCCCATGGGCAGAGCAGGTCCCGAGGTAGCGCTCCTCTCATAGGCCAGAAGGGCCTCTGGGCCTCTGAAATCAGGGGAGAGCTAGGCTGACTCCTCAAGCCAGCCCTGGCTCTGATGTGATGCATGGTGTGCCCCTCTCTGGTCCTGATTCCCCTGTGCTTATCCCACAGGGCTAGGGCGAGAGTTGTCACACAAATAAAGCATTTTACCAGTAGACTGATGGCCAATCCCCTGCAGCTCTCAACAGGTAGAAGACTCTCTTTCCAGCTCCCTGGGCTGGCTGTTCCCTATCCCTGAAAGCCCCTAGACTGACCCCATGGCATCATCCCAGGGCCCAGCAGATGCCCAGGTATCTGTACCACATCTCACCAGGAGATTTCTGAAGCCAGGACTCAGCTCTGTGTCCTCAGACCCAGAGGCCATGTGCTCTCATGGTGCATACCCCTAGGGTGGAGGGAGGTGTCCTTCTCTCTGGGGGCTCCAGGACTTTGGGTCACCAAGATCCTGATTTTGGCAGGTACTTTGGAAAAAACAATCTGGCCAATAGCCAGGCAAGGGATGCCACTTAGGGAGGTGAAGACAAAGCCTATCAGAATGCAGCTGAACCCTGCATTAGGAACGTTCAATCAGCCAGCAGCACACAGCTCAAATCGTTCCCCAGAAGAGATGCCGGGCCCTGAATGGCAATGCAGGCCCTAGGCAGCAATCTCCCATTGGCCAAGTGCCTGTATTTCTGCAAAGCTACATGGGAGGAGGCGGGTCAGTGGCCCGTGAGGTGATGGACTGAGAGTCTAGGGGAGTACTAGCCTAGGTACTCCCAAAGGCCTGGTGGGAGGCTCTGGCACACCGCCCCAGCCAGGGCCCAGGGCTCTGGTGTCCTGTGACTTACTCATTATGCCAGAAACGCCATTCCACCCACCAAAGGTGCTTCTTCGGCAGCAGCCGGCAGCGTCTATGGTGCTGCCTCACAGGACTGTGTGCAGATGGATGATGGCCGATAACACAATACCCCGTAAACTAGCTCTGCATCCCACACTGTAAGGGCAGGTGGAGTGCCCTGACCCCCACCATGCCCCAGAGGCTGTGCTCACTGTGCAGAATGGCCAGGGCCAGGATGCCCCCTGTGCTGGTTCCTGCCACCCAGTCAAAGAGGTCCTTGGTGGCCACACCTGAGGCTTTCTCGATGGCAATGAGAAGCTGGATGATGACCAGGCCTTTCACGCCCCCTCCGTCCAGGCAGAGCAGGTGATCATGGCTGCAATGGAGAGCAGTGGGGTCAGAGGGTCTCCTGATGGTGCTTAGCCTGTGCCCCCTGGGCTTCACAGCAGGGCACACATGAACAAAGCAACAGAGCCTGCCTGGAGCCTACTTGCTACTGGGTAAGGAGTCAGGTGAGGCAGGAAAGAAGTGCAGAGGGAAAGGAAGGATGGGAGCAAAGTGGGGACCAGTGGGGGGTGAGGTGAGGAGAGGGTGGGTTGAGGAGGGGGTAGGCTGAGGAGGGGGTAGGGAGTGGGGTGAGGGGCTCTGTGACCACAGCAATGACTCAGGTCAGCTCCAGGCCTGACCCAAATTCTGCCGGAAGTAAACAGGGAAGGGGAGAAGGGCTAGTTTCCTCTAGGTGTGTGTGTGTGAAGGGTGCATGGACCTCCTCGAGGGAGGAGCAGGGACGGAGGTGGCAGGGGGGTGCTGGACCCGGGGGTGGGTGGCTAGCATTAGTTCACTTCATTGGCTCAAACCCCTTAGAGGAGGCTACTCTCTGCAGTCCTCATTATCTTGGAAAGAGGCTCAGATCTTAGGAGAATGGCATGAAGTCTCATGCTTGGCTTCTGAGTCACACACTCTGGCAGGCTTGTCCTACCTGTACCCTGTGAGTTGCATGTGGGAGAAGACAGCTGCGAACACAATCAGAAACTGACTTAAAATGTAGAATGTGTGTGTGTTGCTGTTGCTACTGTTAAAATACAATTACATGGTTCTTGTGCATGAACTCTGTAGGTGTCAATGTCATGTCTCAATGTTAAAAGGTTGCACAATCCTGTCAGGGCCTGCCCAGCCTAGTCCCAGGGATGGCAGAAAATGCAAGGTGCAGGCCTCCATAGTCATGCCTGGGGGATGCTTTCCTTCCAGGCTCATTTTCCCCTTTCAGTTTTACAATTTTGTTTTGGTTTTGTAAGACAAGAGTCTCACATTAACGCAGGCTGGCCTTGAATTTCCAACCCTCCTTCCCCTGTCTCCTGAGTGCTGAGATTTACAAATATGTGCTACCAGGCCTGGTGTGGTAGTTTCAATGAAAGTGGCCCAATAGGTCCATAGGGAGTGGCACTATTAGGTGTGGCCTCGTTGGAGGAAGTATGTCACTGGGGGAGAGCTTTGAGGTTTCAGATGCTCAAGTCAGACCCAGTGTCACTCTCTCTTCCTGCTGCCTGCTGATCCAGATGTGGAACTCTTGGCTCCTCCTCCAACACCATGTCTGCTTGTGTGTCTCCATGCTTCCCACCATGATGACAATGGACTAAATCTCTGAACTGTAAGCCAGTCCCAGTTAAATATTTTCCTTTATAAGAGTTGCTGTGGTCATAGTGGCTCTAACTGAGACACCTGGCTTCTTCCTCAATTTGAATCACTACCTATAAGAACCCAATTGTGACTGTTAGCTTTAACTGTCAGCTTGACATAACTGAGAATTACCTGAGAAGAGCTTTGTTGAGATATTATCTACACTGAGTTGGCCTGTTTAAATCTCTAGGGTAGGAAGAGCCCAGCCCACTGTGGGCAGCACCATTCCCTAGGCAGCAGGTCCTGAACTCTATACAAGTGGAGAAATCAAGCAGAGCACAAACAAGTGAGCATGCATACACTAATTTCTCTCTGCTCTTGAATGTGGGCGTGATGTGACTAGTTGTTTGAAATTCCTGTCTTGACTCTCCACAGTGATGGACTGTAACCTGGAATTACAAGATGAAACAAACTCCTCTCTCCCTTAAGCTGTTTTCTGTCTGCTATTTAACTACAGCAGCAGAAATCAAACTGGGCTATCCATCCAGTGCCAGCAGGGTTAGCTAGAACAGTTGCCCCAGCGCCAAGCTCCTTTGTAGTGGTCCTGCCACTCTCTGAAGCAGCCATTCTCTGCTCACACTCTACCTTGGACAACAAGCGTGTAAGACAGAGCAGCTCAGCTCTGCATGGCACTGTCTGTCCAACGGTGTGAGAGGGAGGGCCAGTGAAGCAGGCCCATGTGTCCACCTTTAGGAGTCTTCTAAACTAGACACTTGGCCACTCAGTGAACTCAGAGGTGGCATGGGCAGCAGCACAGAGGAGGGAAGTCTGGAAAGTCCTGGCCAGAAAGGCCTGCACAAATAAGCAAGACTCAGAGCAAAGTTAGCCAGGATGCAGGTTTGAGGCTCACACTCCCCTGTGGGTCTCCTAACTCACCTCACATACCAGCCCCAGCAGGACCACCCTGGCCTACTGGAGAGTCAGCCTTTCCTCTTCCTCCTCTGATCAGGAGCTATCCCTCTGCCCTTGGGTACAGCTGCTCTGCCTGGGCCTCTGCGCAGAGGTTTATGTACATATACAAGCATATATACGGTATACAGTTGCAGGAGGCAGAGCGGAAGCAAGCGCCAGGATGCTAAAGGGGTAGGTGTGTTTCCAGGGCATCTATAACCAAGGCTGACACCTTCAAGCAAGGCTTCCAGGCATCAGGAGCAGAAACTGTGGCTGCTGATAGAAAGGGTCATTTCTCTGCAAGGGCCCACAGTGCGTATGTGCCCCTGAGAGGACATGAACATTGAAGGCCTGGGTGGGAACCTCCGTTCTAACTCACTCTGTCACCTTACCTCTCAGGGGCTCAGACTAGGCATCTGCTAAGCAAGATTACTATTTCTCCCCAGGAAGAGGGGAAGGAATAAAGGACAGCCATGCATGGCAGTGAAGGGAGCCTGCAGAGGTGGCAAGTCCTTTGTCCTGGACTCTGGGACACCAGTGTTCACTAGGGCCATGCCTCAAGAGCAAGACTTGGAAGTGTTCAATGGTAGAGGGGTTCTAGGCAGTAGGATCCCCACAGGAATATTACTACCAAGCTGGGAGTGGGTCCTGGCCCCCAGCACCGGAGAGAAGAGATGTCTCTCCCAGTTCTGGTAACTCTGGTCCACAGCTCACCACATGTGCACGTCTTCTGACTCAGCTCAATTTTTTTCTGTAAGTTGTAACATTGTGTCCAAAGCTGAGACAGATCAAGAGTTTCACCTATCTTTTCCAAAACCATAAAGTTTTATATGTATATATAAATATATAATATTTAATAATTTATTTTTATTTAATATATAATAAAATATTTAATAATATATAAAGATATAATATATAAACTTATATATAATATAAATATATAGTATAAAATATATAAATTTATATATATAAAATAAATGCATATATGTTATAAATAAATATAAATATATAGATATATGCATTTTCTATTAATGCAGGCAAGGGTTGGACCCAGAGTGTAAGTCCTACGGTTAGCGTTTCCCTTAATAGAATGTGGTGAGCACAGTAGGACTCCACTCTCTATTGCTCCGCCCCTTCTACCAGGCATAGCTCCTACAATGAGCCAGGGCACATTGGGAAGCAGTGACTCTGAAGGGAGGAAGGTATCTAGAGAAGCCAGCAGCAGAGGGAAGCAGATGAAGGAGGCTCTCTCCAGAAGGATCAGGCAACCTTCTCCCCACACATCATGAAGTCAAGGAAGAAGACAATGAGACTATACTTCCATGAGCCCAAGCTCACCGAGCTGTGGCCCCGCGCTGGCCTCTGGAAGGGGCACCATCGGTCACTAGCGGGCTGCCACAGGTAGCAAAGCCTTGGTCTCTACCATGAACTTGCATACACAGGAGAGGGCCTCCCAGCACATGGTGGGGATGAGGGACAAGTCTGCTGAGGGCACCGGGAGAAGTGTCTCACACCGGCCTGGCCCTCACTCCACTTACGCTCGCTTCTCGTCCCTCATGGAGTTCAGGATGAACGCTGGCTTTCGTGCTCGGGAGATGGGCATAAGGTCCTGAAGCTCTGTGGGGACAAGGCAGGGCACTGTGGGGCCGCAGGTCCACCCTTCTGACCTCACGGGTCTCTAGAGCAAACAGAACTGCTCCCCACTCTGCTGTGTGCTTCCTCATGGCTGAGTTCTACCCACAGCTGAACTTGTACTTCGCCACCCCCACCATCTGCCTCCTGCCCCAGGAGGGGCTCTCCGCCCCAGGATAAAGCTGAGCTAGATGCCACAGGCCTGCTAAACAAAGATGACAGGAATGAAGAAGGAAGCCGCTAGTTTGAGAAGGACTCTCCACATGTCCAGCCAGCTCCCAGATACTCCTAGACCCTGCCTCCCCCACCCCTGAAGCTTCACCTTCCAGGTGTGTCCTGTGGTCTGTCAGAGCCTATGCTGCCGACACCCACCCGTGCCTTGACCATAGTCCTTCAGCCAAAATAGCTTTATTATTGAGGACACTGCTCAGGGCCAAACTCCATGTATGAAGGGAAACATCCCAGTCATTTCTCAGGCTACCCTTGTCCTTGCCCCAGGTCTAGAAACTTCCTCCATGCCTCTGGGCTCAGGTCCACCCATCTACTCCATCTAGTCTAATCTTCCTCTGTGCACTAGCCATCCCCCAACCCTCGTCTCCCCCAGGTCACCCGCATGACTGGGACTGACAGCCATGGTGCAGCAAGGCTAGCGGCAGCTAGGCAGGCAGGTGCCAGCAGTGCCTGCCCTCATCAGGCACATGCCACAGAGCAGGCAAGGTACACATGCAGGAGACTGGCCAGTGAAGTAGCAGATGGTACCAGGGAGAGGGTGTAGGGAAGGTGCCTATGCCTGGGTGTGCAGCTTGAGAAGGGGTAGGGACTAGAGCTGGGGTGGGGACTAGAGCTACGGTGGGGCAGGGCAGGCTCAGGGGCTTCGGCCCAGGCATTACCCATTCACCGCCGCACCCCAGGCCCACCATCCAGCCTGATTTGAGAAACTGCCTGCCTGCAAAATGGAGAGAGAAAGATGGAATACTGGGGGAATTCGGCTTCTCTGCCCTCCAGAGCTCCAGGCCTGGCTAGGTGGGCTTGGCAGGGGAGGGCTGGGCTTGGTGTCTCTACCTCCACAGCTAGAACGGTTTGGCTGGTTAAGACTCAGTTCTGATTAGGGACTCTTAACAAACATCCTAGGTCCCTGGGTGGGCAGGACACAGAAGGCCCTAAACAGGGTCCCCACCTACTCTGGGACTATCTCTAAGGGCATCAGTGACACACAGGGGCAAATACTGGCTACTGGGCCACCTCTACAGCCTGCAGGTTACCAAAGGAGCCAGCAGGGGGCACATCAAGCCTTATGATGGACAGATTCAAACAATGTAGCATTGAAGTCAGGTGCTTAGCAGCATCCACCCTTCCACCCTTCTCTCCCAGAGAACGAGAGGCTGTGACAGCAACCACATGAGAGATCCCAGGGGAAATGGCCACCCGAGCCCATGTCCAGGGCATTCTCTCAGGGATGATGGACCATGGGACCTCACCCAGTGACCTGGTAGGCCTCAGGGATCTGTGGGTCATCTGGTGGCCTACGCTGGCTAATAAAGCTTAGCTCTCCTCCCTTCAATTACTTCAGCCCTGAAGCCCTGCTCCTTTCAGTGGGGGCTGCTGGAAGGAAGAACGAGAAGCAATGGCCTACCTAGGTTGTTTAAGCTGATCGGTGGAGGCTGAGCTCTGTCCAGGGAGAGGAAAGGGTGAGGTGATGCTGCAGAGCTCTGGTCCGTGGAGACCCCCTGAATGAGTGGGAAGCGGTAGTCGGCCCCCACATTTCTCAGCAGAGTCAAGAGTGCCCTCCTGGTAATCACTTGTCGGGGTTTGAGAAGAAGAGATGGCAGAGGTGGATATAGCATCACAAGCAAGTGACGCCTCCTTGAACATGGTCCCCATCTAGCAGGTAACCTGGCTGTGAGGGGCAACTGTCCTGACTGGCACGTTGCCTGCTCCACTACCTCAAAGGAAGGGGCCAGGGAAGGCGGTGGGAGATGGCAAGGGGAGGCCAGAGTCACTGGCCCAGTTACTGTGGGGATCCCATCTTTCTACACCAGCTGTGACACAAAGCTCCTGGTTCCAGAGTCAGTGGTTCTCAGAAACAACAGAGCTGTTCTTTTCAGAGTCCCAGGGGAGATGAGCCAATCAATGGCACCTATCCCAACTGAACCGAGACCAGGGAAAGGACGCCATGACTAGCAGCAGCACCTTTACCCGCTTCCACCTTGGGTTCCATGTCTTTTCTGTAGGGTTGGCTCTGAACCCAGGGCTGGGCTCAGCTGGAGAGGGGAGGAGAGGGGCCCATCTAGGCTGTTTAAGCGGATGGGGGTGCTGAGCTCTCTGCTGGGAGAAGAGGTCAGGCAATCAGGGCCACACCCATGCTGACTCCATACTCCTGCAAGGCCGCTTCTGTGAGAAGCTGCCTCCTTAACTCTGAAGCCAAGGCCAGTGGACAGGGGCATCAATGCACATGCGAGTCTATGCATGCACCCAGCATGTATGAAGGGTGGGCACATGTGGGCATGCACGGCACATGCAATGACCCCATGCTTGACCTGCTGGGGTGGACCTGGTTCCACCCCTACTGGGAGCCTGAAAACTGTCACCTTGAGGGGAGGACCATGCTCATGAAGCTCTTGGTGGGCCTGCACATGTTCCCCAGTGTCCGCCGCCTGCCCACTCCCACCCCCCCACCCCGGTCTTGGGGTAAGAAGGTTCCCTCTGAGCTGCATATGCTGTTGGCCACTCAGCAGGGAGCAGCTAGGCCGGTCTGATACCTGACAGCTGGGACTCCCTCTTCGCTCTCTATGCCCTCCCCCCAACTCTGGACCCAGATTGCAGAGCACATACGTTTGCTGATCTTGGAGGCTATGAATGAGGGAGTCTCCCCGAAGTCATTTGGGGTGTCCACTTCTGCCCCAAATACAATGAGGGCTTTGGTCATCTCCACGTTATCTTTCTGTTGGGAACAGAAGGTTAGAAAAATAAGCAGTAGCCTGAGACCCATCTAGCAACTAGCTCAAGGGTCTCTCAGCAGCATGAGGAGACACTGGGGTTCCCTGAATGCCAAAGGATGCTACTTCAAGACTGGGGCCCTTACAAACAACCTTCAGAGCATCCCTCAGTAGGGGCTTAAGAGCTCAGGAAGAACCTGGCAATGCTTGAACACTGGAGTGGCTGAAGTCCAGAGAGGATGTGTATTACTGACGTGGGCATAGTCACAAGGACCCCAACACTCAGGTCCATGGAGAATGGCAAAGCCCTCGCAAGTCAGGCTCAGGGAATAGGCTAAGCTTTCCTCTGGTTCGCAGATGTTGGCAGTGTGCAAAAACTAGTAACCACAGCTTCCTCCTCCCATATGACTGTAACCTGAGACCATGTCCCTACATGGTCTCCCACTGAGACTAGCTAACCCCTCCTCTTGGTGCATAATAAATGAGCAGTTTCTGAGTTGTAGAGTAGCTAGCCCCGCCAGAACCAGCACAGCCCACCCCATCCCAGCTTTTCTGTATGTGTATCTGTTGTTTCTTCATTCCCTCATCGCCCTGGTCAGGTTTTGAGGACTTGTGCAGGATGTGGCACTGAAAGATTCACCGCAGCTCTTCCTCACAGGTCATCTGACCCAGGAGCCATGGTTGTGCTGGTTTGAAGTAGAGTGGCCCCTGTAGGCTCATTTATTTGAATGCTCAGTCACTGGGAAGTGGAGCTCTTTGATAGGATTAGAAGGATTAGGAGTGGGTGTGGCCTCATTGGAGGAAGTGTGTCATTAGGGGTGGGCTTTGAGGTTTCAAAGGCCCATGCCAGGCCCAGCTCTCCCTCCCTGCTTGTGGATCAGGACGTAGCTCTCAGCCACTTCTCCAGTACCACGTCTGCCTGCTGCCATGCTCCCTGACATGATGGTAATGTAATGCTTTCTTCTATGAGAGTTGTCTTAGTCACGATGTCTCTTCTCGGCAATAGGACACTGAGTGGGGCATCTGGGGACATGGAGGGCCAAATGCGGATGACACTCAGGAGCATACAGGATGGGTGAGGACTGAGAATGCCATCTCGCCTGTTCACGCCAGGCTCCCCAGCGGCAGCTGGGAGTAGCTTCCCGCTCCAGAATCCCATTCAACTAAACCTTGGGGAGGCAAGCACAAACCAAAGTACTGGCTGCCTGGAAACCTAAGCTCTGATTTTCCTGCCAACAGAATGAAATGGCGCATCTAGAATGTTCTTTTCCAAATAGTTCATGTTCCATTTGCACTTATAACGGCAGAGGCAAATACGTGTGTCTGGTCACCCGCGTCTTTCTTTTATGGGTTCCCTCTTACATATGCACTTAAGGGGTTGATACAATAGTGCCTTCTAAATAAATTTAAGTGTGTTTAAAAAGAAACCATCTGGGTACGGCAGTGCACACCTAATCCTGGCACTTGGGGTGCTGAGGTGGGGTGGTGCCACAATTTCAAGGCCAGTCTGGGTTACAAAGCAAGACTTTGTTTTGGGGAAAAAGAATAAACTCATTTGAAGAAGTGATTAAATACATGACTGTCGGAGTGACTGGTAACTTATCAAAAACTGGGAAAATGGCTCATATGTGACAACACAGGAAACAGAACACGCCAACAGTTCTCAAGTGAGACCTGGGGCCCAGTGAGTTTAGGAGAACATTCCAGACAGTCTGTGAGGCCACAGCTGTTTCCACAAGAATGCCAAGAAGTCAGGTGCCTCGGGAACCATGTTGACACAAGATGGTTCAGAAACAATGCTGGATGAAACTCTCAGTGCCTCGGAGCTCAGCACAACCCTGCATCAAGTTCACAGCCAGCAGCTTCTGTTCTTCACAGCCACACCCTTTCCCCTATCCCCCCAGAGCTCAGCTCAACCCTGCATCAAGTTCACAGTTAGCAGCTTCTGTTCTTCACAGTTACAGCCCACCACCCCACAAAAAAAAAAAAAAAAAAAAAAAAAAAGAGGCCAGCTCTGCTGAAGAATGCCCTGGATGTATCCATAAGAATTGGACAGCTGTATGAGTTACCAGCTCAACTAGCCACTTTGATTGATGGAAGATAGGAAAGACTGCCAAATAATCTAGGATGTTTAGCCTTAGACACCAAAGAGACATACCCTCAAAAATGAATGCAATGTAGGCCATGGTGTCATATGCCCTTAATTCCAGCACTCAGGAGGCAGAGGCAGGCAGATCTCTGAGTTTGAGGCCAGCCTGGTCTACAGAGTGAGTTCTAAGTCAATCAGGACTACATACAGAGCTCTTGTTTCAAAACCAAACAAAACAAAACAAAAAAATGAATGCAGAGAGCCTGTTGCTTTAAAAAAGCAAATGACAGCAGGAAGGTGGTGGTGCACACCCTTCATGCCAGCACTCAGGAGGCAGAGGCCGGTAGGTGGATCTCTGTGAGTTCGAGGCCAGCATGGTCTACAGAGTGAGTTCCAGGACAGCCAGAGTTACAACAGAGAAACCCTGTCTTGAAAAAAGAAAGGAAGGAAGGAAGGAAGGAAGGAAGGAAGGAAGGAAGGAAGGAAGGAAGGAAGGAAGGAAGGAAGGAAGGAAATGACAATATTTCTTGCCCATAAAAAAAATCACAATTTTTCCATATTCGTGTAAGTTATTATGAGCTTAACCACTTCCTCACACCAAAAGGCTTTTTTGCTACACATTCATTGCACCAGTATTTTCCATGGTCAACACAAAGCCATGCATATATGAGAAAGATCCTTGCAAAGTACAAGAGGAGCCGCCAGCAGTGTGTGACTAAGTTCTGGGAGACGGCTTCAGAACAGCCTCTGCAGTCAGCTCGGCAGATCCTGTCACATGACTAGTTCTGGTGTATCGTCAAGGCAGCTCAGCAAGCATCTGCGACCTTCAGAGGCTGGGGGCCAGCACACTCCAAAGCTTCCTAAGTGTTTTAATATGCCCAAGGAGACATTACTATTCTTGTGTTTGCTGAATAAAAGATTTGAAAAATGTAAAATGATGCCTCCTCTTTTCACTCAATAATTTTATTTTGGTTTGGAAAATAAGGTTTGTCATTGTAGGGGCTCCGCAACATGTAGAGTCCACAGCCCAGGGTTGTAGTCTGGAGAGCCCCGCCCCCTACCCAGTCCACAGCAGTGCAGGGCTCCTGCGTCTGGAGGGACCTGCCCCCCCCATATACCCCACAGCCCAGGGCTCCCGCTTCGGGAGGGCTTGGACCCCACACAGCCCACAGCGCAGGGCTCTGGAGTCTGTAGACAGCCCTGCCCCTGACACGCCCCTCTATGCTTACTGAGCAGGGCCAGGCCCTGCTCCCCTCAGTGGTCCACAGCCGGGGTTCTGCGGAATTCTCCATGTGGAGGGAGCTCCACCTCAGCCCACCCCCTTGCCAGGCCCAACCCTCCTCCAGGTGCTAAACAGTCAAGCTGCCTCAATTGTCCTTGGACTGCTTTATGGTGGGCCCTGCAGGCAGCCATGGCAGCAGGTGGACTGAGTTGAGGACTGGGCTGCTGGCTGCTGCTCCCAGTCCAAAATGGCACCTCAGCTATTTGTGTTTCTGCTGGGGAGTAAATCTGACTTTCCCGGGAAAGCTTAGCCCCTCCAGCTGCTAACTGCTGTTTGGGGCTGCTGCTTGACTCCCTCTCCACCCTGCTGGAGACAAGGTGGGTGGGGGGCACTACCCCTTGTGCTTACCATGAACCCCAAATGGTGCCGAAGACCCACCCCCCTTTGAGGGAGCCTGGCTCTGCAAGGCCAGGGATCTCTGGGACTTGAGACCCGCTCCCCATAAGAAAGCTCTCCCCTGGGACTATCAGGGACCCTACTTACAGCCAAGTGCAGGGTCCCCCAACCTGGGGGGACAGAAGCTACACAGAAGCAGCTGCAACTAGCACAAATGGTCCTAACCTGGGCCCCTCAACCCCCTCCAGACTTGACAAATAAAGGCAAAAAATCCTACCAATCACAGGCCACCCTGGGAGGCTCCACCCCCTCAGGGACACTATAGAAAAGCAGCCTTCTGGACTCTACTGAGAGCAGGGAGGGGACAGTTTCAGCTGCTGCCTTCCTCCCAAGTGGAGGCAGCCCCAAGAGAAGAAGCAAGAAGAATACCTCAGCTCAGCCAGGGATATTTCCTGCAGAGCTGCAACATTGGAGATACCTTCCCACCTCAGAGCTGTATGGTCCCTAGGCTCCCAACTGCCAGGGCACCTTCCTGTCAGAGCTGTGTGGGTCCTGGGCTTCCGACTGCCAGGCCACTTTTCCATCTCTGCATGAGCTAAATAAAAAAACCCGATAGTCATAGATATGTTACTGATAGCCAAGTGTAGTGGCATGCACCTTTGATCCCAGCACTCCAGAGGCAGAGGCAGGTGGATCTCTGAGTTCAAGGCCAGCCTGATCAACAGAGTGAGTTCCAGGACAGCCAGAGCTACACAGAGAAAAGAAAAGAGAGAGAGAGAGAGAGACAGAGAGAGAGACAGAGAGAAAGAGGAGAGACTGAGAGAGAGAGGGAGAGAGGGAGGGAGGAAGAGTTCTCTCGGAGTCTCGGGGGTCCCTCCTGTACTCTCGTCCAAGACTAGATGGACAGCACATGGTGCTCTCCCCTCCGGGAGTAAACTAGCCCCCAGTGTTGTCTCCTATGCTCCGATGGGTGCCCCCATGCACTCTGCGCTAAGGGAGGAGACATGTCTGCTGAGGCAGTAGCAGTCCAGGACAGGAGGAGAGTGAGACAGGCAAGGAGCCTCTGTTGTCCCCCACACCCCACAGGGCAGCTGGGGAGCTGGCAGAGCCGCACAGGGAGGGAGGCCATGTGGCCGCAGGCTCACCGACATGGCCAGGTGCAGCGGTGTGTTCCCGTGCTCTCCGCGGGCGCCCGCATTGGCCCCGTAGGTCAGCAGCACCATGACACAGTCAAAGCGGTTGCGCATCACTGCCACATGCAGGGCCGTGTCCCCCGCCGTGCTTGTGCTGTCCACGTCGCAGCCCCGCTTCAGCAGCATTCGGGCCATCTGGGGACACAGACCAGGTGGGCACTCAGGGGCCGCCTCCCCAAGCAGCCCTCCAGAATCACAAAGGAAGAGAAGTCCAGAGGCAGGCCCCAGTTCTGGGGGTCACCCTGGACCTTCACACACACTAGCAACCCAGGAACTAGGTGACAAACAGGCGAAGACATGAAGTCTGATTCTAGAGGCTTCTGATCCTTTCCTAGGGCTACAAAGGCTTCTCTGGGCCCCATCCCACAAGCACCGACTCCCTGAGGTCCTCCACAGGATGAGTTCCGGGGGCCTCTGCATGGTATCCTTGCTCACTTTCAACTGAGACAGTGGCCCTCCCTCCAGCCTAAGCCTGGATCAGTGATTGTAGTCCCAGCACCCGAGTCCTCTGACATGGGACACATTACCATACCTCACAGAAGTGGCAGTAAAGGACACATCTGAACAAGCTGGTGCCCCACAAAGATGGCAACCGTGCCCTCTTCCCTGCCACATGTAAGTACAGGCAGGCCACGGAGTGGGTGGCACACGTGTTGACAGGCTGGGCTGTCCTCTCAGGACAGAGCCACTGAGGGGCTTCTGGAGAGACCTCAGCCTGGATGGTCACCAGGTTCTCTGTGGGGGCTGCTGTACCCGGAAGCCATATCACCATGGCTACCGTCTACCAAGGCCACCAGCCAGTGAGTGGCAGGACAGTGGTGGGACCGCAGCTGCTGCCCATGCACCCTCATGACACTTGGACTCGCCCTGGCCCTCCCGAGCCGACCCTGCCTACCTCTGCGTTCTTGGCCCAGTGGAGGGGGCTGGCTCCATAGCGGGGGTCCTTGCTGTGGATCTGGTTGCTGTCCATGCTGATAATCATTTCAGCACATCTGGGGGGGGGGAGAGTGGCAGGATAGTGAGGAGACATGCACCAGCCTGTGGCGTGGGATCTGCTGATTAGGGAGGTTACACCGCCAACTAGCTGGCCTGACAACGACTTCCTGAATAGCACACCAAGGCAAATGTAAGTAAACAGAATTATATTAAACTGAAAAACGGATGCTCAGCAAAGGAAAGAACTAACAAAATGAAAAAGGCAACCTACAGGCTGGGGAAAAAATGAAAACTAAGGTCAGGCATGGTTGGGATTACATGTGTGACCACGGCATTCAGGATGCTGAGGTAGGAGGATTCCAAGTTCTAGGCCAGCCTGGACTACACAGCACAAACCTTCCCCAAAACGGGCAGGACAGGGAGCCTACAAGATAGTTCGGCAGGTTCAAGAGCTTGTGGCTAAGCCTGAGGACCAGAGCTCAATCTGTGGAATGCGGATGAACAAATAAATAAATGTAAAAATCAGCAATTTCTAAAGAGCAAGTCATGGGGATGGAGGGTTGGCTCAGAGCTTAAACACACTGGCTGCCGTTCTTCTAGAGGACCTGGATTTGATTCCCAGCACCCACATGGTGGCGAACAACTCTAATTCCGGTTCCAGGTTTTCTGATGCCCTCTTCTGGTCTCGTGGGCACTACGTGCTCAGTGGTGCACAGGCATGCAAGAAGGCAAAACATTCACATGCATAAATAAAATTAAAAAATAAATCCAAAAAATGTTTAAGCAAATTATCTATCAGGTATGGGCATAGAACATTAGGTAGATTATAGCAAGGCTGGGAAATCTCTGCCATGGGTTCAGATGCTAATGGTAACATTCTTAGCTGTGGGGTTGACAGGAGCTAGAGGTCTACTAAGAATGCATCCCGAAGGTTGCACTGTGAGGAGGAGGGACACTGCACTGTGAGGAAGAGAGACACTGCACTGTGAGGAGGAGGGACACTGCACACTGTGAGGAGGAGAGACACTGCACTGTGAGGAGGAGAGACACTGCACTGTGAGGAGGAGGGACACTGCACTGTGAGGAGGAGGGACACTGCACTGTGAGGAGGAGGGACACTGCACTGTGAGGAGGAGGGACACTGCACACTAGGAGGAGGAGGGACACTGCACACTAGGAGAAAGAAGGACACTGCACACTGTGAGGAGAGGGACACTGCACACTAGGAGGAGGAGGGACACTGCACACTAGGAGGAGGAGGGACACTGCACACTAGGAGGAGGAGGGACACTGCACACTAGGAGGAGGAGGGACACTGCACACTAGGAGGAGGAGGGACACTGCACACTAGGAGGAGGAGGGACACTGCACACTAGGAGGAGGAGGGACACTGCACACTAGGAGAAAGAAGGACACTGCACTGTGAGGAAGAAGGACACTGCACACTGTGAGGAGGAGGGATACTGCACTGCAAGGAGGAGGGACACTGCACTGTGAGAAAGAGGGACACTGCACACTGTGAGCAAGAGGGACACTGCACTGTTGGGGGCCGATGATACCCCGGCTGTGGACGTAACCAGCTTGACAAGGATCCTGGTTTTTCCCTTAGCTAGGAGTCTGAAGCTCATCAACTGCTTTGCCCCTTTCTCATCTTTACTGTATGGTGACAAAAGCCTCTCATCAATAATATTGTCTATTTTGGCCTATTAATGAAAACTCAAATCAATTCCTGGGCTGGCTGGGAGAGGAACACTGCCATCTCAACTCTAAGTAATTGTAACAGTCTTACTGGCCTTCAAGTTTTTGGCATGTGTGAATACTATTCATGCTTTCTGTAGATATATAAAAAATTATTCTTGGTAACTGACCTTCCCATAGAGACACAGCCATAGTCAAGAACAGAAATGAAGTCTAGACAGTATGTCAGCAAGCTTGAAAAAGCAAATAGATAATTCACCCCTGAATGCCTGCCCCCCTTTATTGTAGCAAGCACACAGACCTAAAATTCAGCTATTCATTAATAGACTATTGTGTTAAGACTACCCACTAAAATTAACCTTGAAGATTAGAAGCCTGCAGCTAGGAGGGGATGAACAGTCTTGCATTGATGTATGCCTGAACACCTGCATTCTGATAGATAAGAAGTTAGCAGTTTTGCTATTTCAGTCAGGACAGCTCTCTGTCTTGAGGGGAGTCTTGTAATTTTTCCCCAATATGCACATTAATTTTTCTCTCTTAACTTTTCCAACTTCTAATTCCTTTATTTTTATTATTAAAGAAATGCTCTTGCATGTCATAATCATCATAAAGTGTATTCTATGTGTCCCACTAAAGCGCATAAGTGTGCCAACTAAAGGGTCCCATAAAAGAGTGAGGTACTGCAGTCACTTGTCATAACTTCGTTGTTTATCCTCCTTCATGGAGACTGAGGAACCCCATGTGGACTAGAGCTGGACTTGACTCCCGCACTGCACTGCGAGGAGGAGGGACACCGGACTGTGAGGAGGAGGGACACTGCACTGCGAGGAGGAGGGACACCGGACTGTGAGGAGGAGGGACACTGCACTGTGAGGAGGAGGGACACCGGACTGTGAGGAGGAGGGACACTGCACTGTGAGGAGGAGGGACACCGGACTGTGAGGAGGAGGGACACTGCACTGCGAGGAGGAGGGACACCGGACTGTGAGGAGGAGGGACACTGCACTGCGAGGAGGAGGGACACCGGACTGTGAGGAGGAGGGACACTGCACTGCGAGGAGGAGGGACACCGGACTGTGAGGAGGAGGGACACTGCACTGTGAGGAGGAGGGACACCGGACTGTGAGGAGGAGGGACACTGCACACTGTGAGGAGGAGGGACACTGAACACTTTGAGGAGGAGGGACACTGCACACTGTGAGGAGGAGGGACACTGCACTGTGAGGAGGAGGGACACTGCACACTGTGAGGAGGAGGGACACTGCACTGTGAGGAGGAGGGACACTGAACACTGTGAGGAGGAGGGACACTGCACTGTGAGGAGGAGGGGCACTGCACTGTGAGGAGGAGGGGCACTGCACACTGTGAGGAGGAGGGCACTGCACACTGTGAGGAGGAGGGACACTGCACACTGTGAGGAGGAGGGGCACTGCACACTGTGAGGAGGAGGGACACTGCACTGTGAGGAGGAGGGGCACTGCACACTGTGAGGAGGAGGGACACTGCACACTGTGAGGAGGAGGGGCACCGCACTGTGAGGAGGAGGGACACTGCACTGCGAGGAGGAGGGACACTGCACATTGTGAGGAGGAGGGGCACTGCACTGTGAGGAGGAGGGGCACTGCACTGTGAGGAGGAGGGGCACTGCACACTGTGAGGAGGAGGGGCACCGGACTGTGAGGAGGAGGGACACTGCACTGTGAGGAGGAGGGACACCGGACTGTGAGGAGGAGGGACACTGCACTGCGAGGAGGAGGGACACCGGACTGTGAGGAGGAGGGACACTGCACACTGTGAGGAGGAGGGACACTGAACACTGTGAGGAGGAGGGACACTGCACACTGTGAGGAGGAGGGACACTGCACTGTGAGGAGGAGGGACACTGCACACTGTGAGGAGGAGGGACACTGCAC
The DNA here is from genome assembly GCA_026225945.1 of Cricetomys ansorgei. Lineage (NCBI taxonomy): Eukaryota > Metazoa > Chordata > Mammalia > Rodentia > Nesomyidae > Cricetomys > Cricetomys ansorgei. Next base: position 31,945 of record JAMJFZ010003967.1, read on the forward strand.
TGTGAGGAGGAGGGACACTGAACACTGTGAGGAGGAGGGACACTGCACTGTGAGGAGGAGGGGCACTGCACTGTGAGGAGGAGGGGCACTGCACACTGTGAGGAGGAGGGGCACTGCACACTGTGAGGAGGAGGGACACTGCACACTGTGAGGAGGAGGGGCACTGCACACTGTGAGGAGGAGGGACACTGCACTGTGAGGAGGAGGGGCACTGCACACTGTGAGGAGGAGGGACACTGCACACTGTGAGGAGGAGGGGCACCGCACTGTGAGGAGGAGGGACACTGCACTGCGAGGAGGAGGGACACTGCACATTGTGAGGAGGAGGGGCACTGCACTGTGAGGAGGAGGGGCACTGCACTGTGAGGAGGAGGGGCACTGCACACTGTGAGGAGGAGGGGCACCGCACTGTGAGGAAGACAAAACAACAACAACAAAAAACACAACACAATAAAACCTAGGGAAACATTTATGGCAGTCCTAAGAGGAAAAATTATAGTTAAGTAGCTACATCAAAAAATCAGAAAGAACCAGGCAGTGGTGGTGCATATCTTTAATCCTAGCACTCAGAAGAATGAGGCAGGTGGATCTCTGAGTTCGAGGCCAGCCTGGTCTACAGAGCTAGTTCCTGGACAGTCAGGGCTACACAGAGAAACCCTGTCTTAAAAATAACAAAAAAAAAAACAAAATAGAAAGAACATTGACAAATGACTCAATGATACAACTCAAGAATCTGGAAAAACAAGAACAAATCAAACTCAAATCCAATGGATGGCAAGAAAAAATAAAAATTAGAGCAGAAATTAATGACACAGAATCGCATGTATCACAAAAATGTCATGTATCACAAAGAGAACAATACAGAGTCACCCACACTCCTTCCTTTCTCTGCATACAGGCCCCCAGTGGACTGTGACCCGAGATGTGCTGAGGATGCTCAGTGGGGCACCAAGGAGGGGACACGCAGGCAGGAAGCAGGATTCTGCATGGAGCCTGAGGCACAAGGAGCCTGGCTGCCCATGCAGAGGGGCAGCACATGTCACCCAGTATCCTCCTGGGTCACAATCTGCCATAGGCCACCTGTCCGCTTCCCACCCATACACTCTGAGCACTGCTGTCTAGCACTGTGGCGGGGGGGGGCGGGGGGCCTAGGGTCTGCCCAGCTCTGTGGACAGGGCTCCCCTCATTCATTTTTCAAGGTCAGTGCTTGGCACAGGACCAGGGCGAAAACCAATTGACCCTTCATTCACTCACTTGGGACACCATTCCTGCTGGGCTCCGTTTTGTGGTACTTTACCTCTTTGACTCTCCTCCAACACAAGTGGAGAACTTCCTGGGACCTCAGGACTCCCAGGGTTTATGGGAGAGCTAGAGAGCAGTCCTGGACTCCCTAAGACAAGAGCCTGGCATGTGCCTCCTGCAGGGTGCCAGCGGGGAAGAAGCAATGTGCTAGACGGGTCCTTGGGCCACCAGCATCCTTAGGCCTTTAGCAAGCACAGGAGCTGAGTGCTGCAGAGCCTCCAGGCCTTGGGTTTACAGTGGACTTGAGAACTGGCACACTGGAGTGGGGGGGTGGGGGGTAAAGGCACAGGGTCAGAAACCTCAGTGCATTAGCACAAAACTCTGAAGGGTCTATTCTAGGGTCTATTCTTTGCACAGTGGCTTGTAGACTCGGCTGTGCTGCCACCACGTGACAGCATTTCTTGAGGCCAGCGCCCTTGGCCAGTTATCTAATGAGGCTTGAACCCAGGCATCCGTCCTGGGCCCTGCAGGGCAGTGGAGTCATATGGTGGTGAGGCTTACCCTTTCTGGGAGAACTTCATGGCTGTGTGGATGGGGAAGCCACTGGGGCCCATGATGTTGCAGCGGGCATTGCAAAGCAGCAGTACGCGCACCATCTCCTGCTTCCCCATCTGGCAGGCCAGGTGCAGTGGAGTTAGCCCTTGGTTGTTCGCCTGGTTCAGGCCGGCAGAGGCGTTCTTCCCTAGGAGCTGACAGGACAACACAGGTAAGCCGGTCCCGCTCCCTTCTCTAACAGTCCAGGGGCCATCTTCTTCTGGACACCGAAAGAGAACAGACATTTTTGACTCCACGAGGCTAAAGAGGAGCAACAGGAATGAACGGTGCCCTGGAGATGACCAGGGAGCCTGGCCAGTGAGATCAGGGGTGGGGGGTGGCTCTGGCCTGCCTGTGGCTCGTGCAAACACTTCTGAAGAATCTTAACCCAGGCGTGGTAGCGCACGCCTGTAATCCCAGTACTGGGAGACTGAGGCAGGAGGTTGAGTTCAAAGCTAGTCTAGACTACACAGTGAGCTCCAGGCCAGCCTGAGCTACGTGAAACCCTGTTCAAAAAGAACAACAAAGAGAACCTTATGTTTTCTAGGTGGAGCCATTCTTGCTTCCCACCAGATATCCTCCTGGCCTGGTCAGTCTTGTCAACGTGACACAGCCCAGAGTCCTGAGAGGAGAGGCCCGGGCTGAGGGATAGGTAGCCTAGGGCACATCTTTGAGGGACTGAGGGCCCAGCCCACTGTGGGCAACACCATCTCCAGGCAGGTGAGCTTACACCTAAGCCAAGCATGAGCGGCAGGTGAGCAAGCCAGAGAGCAGAGTCCTTCTTGGGCTTCTGCTTCAGTCCTTGCTTGAGTTCCTGCCCTGGCTTTCCTCAAGGACGAACCAGACCACGGTTGAGAAGTATATTCTCTTCTCCCCTGAGTTGCTTTCGGTCAGAGTGTTTTGTTACAGCAACAGAAAGGACTGGAACGCCTTCGGTCCTGCAGATCCTTCTGCGTGCAGGAATCATGTTTGCTATGGAAGAATCCAGCGTGGCCTATGGTAGAATGCTTGCCTGCCACATGAGGCTCTGAGTGCAGTCCCTGGTACCACCCCTTCCTGCCCATCCAAATCCTATGGTACTTGAGTCTTTCATATGAAATGGTTATATTGAAAGAGCCTGCGCATGCCCTCCCCACATACTTTGGGATATGGGACCCACTCTGTTGCTCTGGCTGGACTTGAACTGCCTGACACCCCAGATATCTGGGTTTCATTCTACACACCCTATACAGTACTTGCAACCAACTCTAGATGACTTCTAATACCTAATATGATGTAAATACTACATGAACAGTTGTTTACACTGTGTTTCTTAGAAATAAGGAAGAAATTATCCATACACAGATGTAATTTTCCTCCAGATATGGAACCCACCCACAGGCACCAAGAGCAACTGCACTAGTGGGAAGCTGGAAGGATTTTGTCCTCTCAATTGGGACTCAGTGCCATTTCCCTGAGGTCAGCTATGACCACTGGATACAGCTGTGAGAAAGGCCGGGGACACAGCGAGGGGGCAAGGGGCTGGCAACATGGGGAAGCCTAAGCCAGCTGTCCCGTCCCCAGCTTGGTGGCCCTTGGTGGCCATGTTTCTTGCCTCTACTGAACCTCAGTTTCTTGGGTGAGAAAAAGACAACAGTACTTCAGCCCAGGAGAGCATTTGAGGATTGACTAGAACACACGAGACACACGGTGCAGGCGCAAGCCAGCATCAGAGGATAAGTGTACCACAGGACCACTGGCCAGGTACACCCTGGCTCCTCCAGGCAGTACTAGGCATGTCTTCTCTTGGACTGTTCTGCGTTAGACACAGATGTGTGTTTTCTAGAACAATCCTGATACCAAGCACAGAAGACAGAGCCTGCAGATGGACCTGCTCATTCTAGACAATAAACACAGGCTGAGAGTTTCCCTTTCCTTTCGACCTAACAGTGGCCTCTCAACAGGACTGCTCTGTCTACTTAACCATGATTTTAAAACACCTCCTAGGGCTGGAGAGATGGCTTAGTGGGGAAGCACACTGGCTGCTCTTCCAGAGGGTAGAGGTTTGAATCCCAGCACCCCCACAGCAGCTCTAGAGCATCTGTGACTCCAGCCCCAGGAGATCTGTCACCCTCTTCTGGCCTATAAGGGTACTGCACACATGTGGTGCAGAGGCACATATGTAAGCAAAACACCCATACACACAAAATAATACATTTTTAAAAAATTTAGACATCTGTGCTAGCACTTAAAGAATCAACAGTAGTGCCTCTGGTGCAAACACCCGTAGGAGCTGGGGCAGTTTGACTTGGTCTGAGTACCTATAAGTTCAGTCAAGTCTCATTGCACCTTGAGCCCTCCAGGCAGGGGCTGACCTGGTGCACCTAGCCAGAGGCTGACTCCAGGCAGCTGCTGAGCTCCATGCCTGACTGAAGTTTCCACAGAGTTCAGCTCACTGAGTTGGAGTACTTCCATGGCCAAAGACATGTCTCCCTCTAAGTGTCACAGAGTGGGGAGTGGGTATGGGGCGGTGATGAACGATCTTAGGCCTCAGGGAACAAGGATGGATGAGTGAGAAGCCCCAGAGGGACGCATGAACCTAAGGCCCCAGAGCAAGTTTCCAGGCGCAAGGAGGTGCTTGGTTGCTTGCCCACCGCCCACCGCCCACCACTTACCTGCAGCACCTGGGGATTGTCCCCTTGCACGGCGTAATGGAAGGCCGTCTCTCCTTTGTTGTCGGTGACATCCATCTGGGCGTGGCAGTACTGAACCAACTCCACCAGGATCTCACTGTCACCCTTGCGGCAGGCCAGATGCAGTGGGGTGCAGCCTTCCTCATTCTCTGTGCTGTTGGCGCAGCTGTTGGGGGGTTGGGGTGCGCAGTGGCAGAAGTGATAAGTCAAGGGACCAAAGGCAGGAATGCCAAGAAGCCCGAGTGCAGAAGCAGGCTACAGACAAGACTTGGAGGTTCTGGGAGGACTCAGGACTCAGCTCTGCTCACCTGTGGGAGATGCACCCCAGGGCCACGCCAGCATGGGGTGGCAATAGGATGACACAGAAAAAGACACAATACAGAAACCTCAGCGTCTCCAGCAAGGCGTTGAACCTCTGTACTTCAGAAACTGTCGTGAGACGGGACAGCACTGCATCCAAGGTCATGCCTGGGAGCTGCAGAGCTCAGAGAGAGCTCTTGTTTTTGATTTTTGAAATAAGGTCTCACTCTGTAGACCAGGCTGGCCTCAAACTCACAGAGATTTACCTATTCTGCCTCCCAAGTGCTGGGACTAAAGATGTGCACCACCAAGCACAGCTTGGTGAGGTTGTAGGTAGAGCCCAGGCATTGATTGAACAGAGCTGAACAGAGCCAGCCAGTGAGTTGCAAGGGCAGTCAAGGTGACCTCTTCAGGGCATTTGCTGAGATAGTACTGACTAGGAAGATATAAAAGAGGCCATAGACACTTCCAGAAAAACAGCAGATCTTGGGAAGGAGACTCCATGATCTGACCCCTAATTCAGCCCTCGCCTACTGAAAAGCTGAGCCCTTGTCCCACGGCCTGTCTTTGAGATGACAGAATAGTTGAAAAATTCACTGTCTGCATTTGCACCCAAGTAGTGTTTCCAGATATCAAGGCAGGGCAATGCTGTCCCTTTCTCACCTAAGTCACGGGAAGAACAAAGGCCGAGTGGGGAAACTCCACTCCAACAGGCAGCACGTGAGCTCACAGGGCCGATGCACAGGCAGCAGCACCCTCCAACGGCCCCAGCCCCCACAGGACACGCACTCTCTGGCCCGACTGCCCACCTGATGATGCGGCTGTGGTGGAAGCACTCCCGGATGCCGAGCTCCACCGCCAGGTGGGCCACCGTCCAGCTGGGGTGGTTGCGGATGAGGTCACTCAGGTGCTGCAGCACCTCCACATGCAGGATCTGCAGGGAGCTCTCGTAGAAGGGCGGCAGCTGGGAGGAGTACTGCTGGAAGTTCACCAGGGCGTCTGCCTCTGACTCCAGCTGGAAGAGTCTGCCGCCCGGAAGAGAGGCCACTGAGGTGAGTTATGAGGGACAGAGGCTGAGCCAGCTGATGGGCAGTGCCCAGCATATTCAGACCGTGCATCTCCCAAACAGCCACCCTCTGCCAACAACTCCCTCAGAAACGGAGTTTACTCTGGACTTATTTGTGTTTGGGGTCTTTGATCTGGTGATTTTTATATTGTATTTAATGAAAGCCATGTCATAGTCTCTTCTGATTTGATGTCACATCTAGGAGCCTCAGTCTCAAACTCTGGCTCTCTGTAAATGGTCAAAATTAAGTAAGTGATATTTAACCTAGTAGATGGCCAGTGATAGAACACCATATGAGCTATGGCTCAATTATCTATGCAATCAATATTATACAGCCACTAAAATGGTTTAGAGTCATAGGGAGGGGCTGGCAGAATGACCCAGTGGGTAAAGGCATCAGCTGCCAAGCCTGACAGCCTGAGTTCAATCCTATGGACCCACATGGAAGAAGGGAGCCGAATCCCAAAAGCTGCTCTCTGATCTCCACTCTACACTATGACACAGGCACACACAAAATAAATAAGAACGTCATTTTTTTTAAACAACAGGGAGATGTTTATTTCAGAACAAGTGAAAAAGCAGGATACAAATAGCATATAACACAAAGTGATCTTAACTATGCAAAAGGGCAGTAAAGAGTGTGTCAAAATGTGCACAGAAGCAGGATAAATCTAGCATTCCTATCCATTTCTCCTTTTTCTAGATTTCTCTAGTGAGCGAATGCACTATTCTTCTAATCAGAAAACAGTTGACTTTGAGTCCAGTTCTGCAATGAAGTTGCTGTGTGACTTTGGTAAGCTCCCCCATTCTGATGGCATCTAAAACACGAGACTAGCTGTTGCCACTGTGAGGACTGTGTTGAGGTATATTTGAACATAGCTCCAGATATTACATCACTGATTTCTGTGTGTGCCCCACTATTTTGTAAGATAACCATTATATCGGCAGCCTGAAGCCTGGCAGAATAAGTTATTTCTACAGCTGAAAAGGCCTTTCTAATGTAAATAAAAGCTGCTCTCTCTTAGATCAATGTAAACAGAGTTGCTGCAGGCCAGAGGCTACATTAGGCATGGCTTGGTCTAATTTTGTCCTGTAGTTACCCCACTATAAATGTGGACATAGCTCAGACAAGGTGTGGCCTGGCCCCCTTTGTGTTAGGTGGCACCCAACTTATAGACGGACACACCCTGACAGCCAAAGGTTTGGGAGGAATAAAACCACTGTATCACTTTGATCATGCAAATAGACTTCTAAGAGAGAGCAAGGAGGGGCTTTTAAGATAAGAACAAACTGCCCAGACCAAGGAGTGGTTGAAGCTGGAAGATGGTGTGCCGGGCTCTTCTGCTGAGGTCTTTCAGGCTTTAATGTAAGCATGTCTCATGTGTCTTTATTAATACAACACTGGATTAAATAAATGGCTACAGACTGTGAGAAAGCAGTGTGACAGTCACAGTCACACGTCAGGTGGTCACCTGGAATGCTGGCCACACTCTCAACAGTCAGGGCCTTGTTTCACACCAACACGACTGCAGAAGCCAGCTGGCTCTGGTACAGGCAGTGCTAGCACAGTCCAGTCCGACGGAGCCAGCCTGTCCTGAGGAGAGTGCACTCAACAAACACCTCCGAACATGCTCTAGGCCGGACATGGTTCTCAGCAGGGAGACTAAATGAACAGACCAGCATGGACACCCTGCTCTTCTGTCTGCTCTTATAAGGGAGGGCAGCAACATGAAGTACCCGGAAGAGAGTATGAGGCAATACGTGCTATAAAGACACCACCAGCACCACAGAGCATGGGAAGAGAAAGCTAGGCCTCAGCCCTTGTAGGTTTTGGCATTTTCTCCTCCTGTCCATCAGATGCTGCTGGTGTGGCACTGCCAATCTCTGGAGCAGCAGTTCTCAACCTGTGGGTGGCAACTCCTTAGGGGGTTGAACGATTCTTTCACAGGAGTCACCTAAGACCAACTGCATATTAGATATTTACATTACGATTCAGAACAGTATCAAAATTACAGTTATGAAGTAGCAATGAAAATACTTTTATGGTTGGGAGTCACCACGACATGAGGAACTGTATTAAAGGGCCGCAGCGTTAGGAAGATTGAGAACCACTGCTCTAGAGCTTGGTTGGTCCATTACTTGCTTTGCTTAGAACAGTGTCCGGCACAGGGGAGGGTGTGAAGTTCACTGTCTTCCTAAGCTACATGACAAGCTTGAGGCCAGCCTGGGGTACATGAGACACTGTCTTAAAAAGCTGAAGCTTAGGGCTCTATAGCTAGGAAAAAGAGAAGGCTAGACAGTGTCGAAGAGAAAACTAGTGAATGGGAAGAAAAGTCCATTGGAAGTGGGCAGAATCAAGTGTGCAGAGACAGAAGAATGGAAAATACAGGAAAAGAGGAAGGAGGCATAAACCATCAGGAGAGGGCCAGACGTAGAGCAGAAAAAAATAGATGGCTAATTTAAAAGATTAATGTTTACAAACTTTCCAAAATGTTTTTTTAAAGAATCCCACTGATTTACTATATCCTCTGAGTCCATCTCCCTGCCGGGCACAATGGCATGCGCCTATAATCCCAGCATTCAGAAGGCTGATGCAGGGGACTGGTGTGAGTTTGAGACCAGCCTAGACCTCATAGTAAGTTTCAGGGCAGCCTGGGCAATAGTCTGAGACCCTATCTCAAAAAGTAAAATAAAAATAAGCAGGCAAGATGGCTCAGTGGGTAGAGGTGCTCACTGCCAAGCCTGGCGATGTGAGTTCGGTCCCTGGGACTCACATGGTGGAAGGGAGGAAGTGATTCCTAAAAGCTGCCTCCTGCACACACACAAATGTCTTTTTACTGCATTCACTCATGTGTGTACATGTGCAAATGTGGGAACCAGGGATCGAACTCAGGTTCTCAGGCTTGGTAGAAAGAGCCTTTACCCACTGAGCCATCTCACTGGCCCATAAATAGATCTTTAAAAAAATTTTAAAATTAAAAAAAATCCCAATCCACACCTACCACCACATAGAAAAACTGGGCCCCAAGTCCTCTGGCATGCTTGTCACCAAGGCACCAGGATCTCTGTGTTCTGCTCTCCTCTGCTCTTTAACCCGGCTGGCTAACTGCTTTACCACTACAACAAACAAACGCTAAGCTGTCCCAGCGTTTCAATAGAGGCCTGAAGGCACATGAAGCTTCTGTAACTCTCTTGGGACCAGGCCAAACATACCATGGGAAGCTGGAGCAATGGTGGAGATCTCTGGGCCCTGGATGAACTCACAGCTAAGTGCTAGCACCAACCTGCCAGGCTGAGACTTCTGAAGAGGAGAGTACAGCAAGCCATCCCAGCAGGTGTCCTGCAGAGAAGTGAGCTCATGCCACTGAGCTCTGCTCAGACCACAGACTTTTCGGCTAAACAACTGGTACTGTTTTAAGCCACTGAATTCTGGGGTGCTTTGTTACATAGCAATAACTGGGAACATGGCACTGTTCAACATAAGATAGTGGAAACTAATTGTGCAAAAGATGCAAGGAGGCGATTAATGTGGCAGGAGATAACCGCAGTATGACAGCTTGTCAACACGGAAGCCAAGGGGAGCATAAAGACAGCGCCACAGAGCCCAAAGAAAATAAATCTTGAGGCAAAGTCTCTGCCCAGTAAACCCCAAACAAAGAACAATCCACGGAGGCTGGAGAGATGGCTGAGCCTTTAAGAGCCCTTGCTGCTCTTGTAGAGGACCAGAATTCAGTTCCTAGCACCACCACCCACTCATGTAGGGTGTAACTCCAGCTCTGAGAGAATCCACCTCTGGCCTCTACAGGCACACATGTGCGCGCGCACGCGTGTGTGTGTGTGTGTGTGTGTGTGTGTGTGTGTGTGTATACACACATGTACACATGCGCACACACAAATATTAAAAAAATAATAACTGAGCCAGGTGGTAGTGGCACACACCTTGAATCCCAGCACTCAAGAGGCAGAGGCAGGCAGATTTCTGTGAGTTCAAGGCCAGCCCTGGTCTACAGAGTTCCAAGACAGCCAGAGTTACAGCAGAGAAACCCTGTTTTAAAAAACAAAACAAAATAAAAAGATCTTTTAAGGGAAAGAGAGCTCACTTGCACAGTCCCGGAATATGCCTTTCCCGGGTGAGGCTTAGGAGCAGAATGCTGCAGCCTTGTTGCCCTCACCTGGGGAGACTCTGGGGAGTCCTGCAGAATGCTGTCTTCTTGCTGCGTTCACACATGGCAGACAGACATCATCTTTTGTGTCTCTTCTAATTAGGACACGTATGTCCTTTGTGGGGGCTCCACCCTCACGGTTTAATCACCTCTTGTGGTGGTTTGAATGAAAGTGGTCCCCATAGGCCCATAGGGAGTGGCACTATTAGGAGGTACGGCCTTGTTGGAGAAAGTGTGTCGAAGGGCTTTGAGGTTTCAAATGCTCAACCTAAGTCCAGTATCTCTCTCGCCTGCTGCCTGCTCATCCAGATGTAGAACTCTCAGCTCTCTCTCCATTCTTCCACTTAGAGCATCAGCTGCTTCCTTAATCCAAAGTTCTGAAGCCCATACTCCTCCAAACAAAAGGTGGCGCAGCACTGACCTCGCCTCCCTGCTTACTGTCAAGTACTCACTTTCCCAGAAGCCCCTTGCTTCCTCCAGAGATAAGACAGCTGTTGGGATCCATACTACCCAGACTATGGATGCTTCAGCTTGACAAGGATCCTGGGCCTCCTTGTTGGGAAACTGGAATTCCTTACCTGCTCTGCCCCTTTCTCATCTTTACTGCATGGTGACGAAAGTCTCTCATCAATAACAAGGCCTGCGTAGCCCAATAGTGACATCCAAGTCAACCCTGAGCCGGCCACTGCTGGCTGGATGGAACACAGCCATGCTACTCAAAAGTAAATTGCAATCACCTCCAGACTTCCAAGTCCTGGCATGTGAGAGCTACCCAGGTTTATTGCAAGTGCATCATAAAACTATTCCTGGAGAAAATGCTGACCTTCCCAGAAAAAGATAAGCTTTAATAGACAGAAGCCAAAGAGCTCAGTTAGAAAGTTAGTGCTCCTGGAAAAACAAGCAGATACTTAGCCCTTCACTAATGAAAAATATAGCAAGCCTGCACCAACTTAAGTAAACATTCCCGGGACTTAAAGAGAGAAATAGCCTTCAACGTAGCCAGGCCACCAGATAAGGCTAGAAATTTAGAGCTTTGACCCAGAAGAATAAATACACACCAAGGAACTAAAAAACCATAAAATCCTCCTCCGGTGCCTTCATGGCACCCTGAGCTATCTGTGCAAGGCAAATGCTGATATAATTCAATCAGCAGTGACATCCCCACCACCCCCTAATTGGTCATTGTATCGTTTATTCTCTGAAGCCTGCAGCTGTAAGGAGGAACTTTTGCATTGGTTCCCTTTTGATGTATGCCTGACACTCGTACCTGCATTCTCCGTTAGAGAAGCATTCCTGCAGTTTGCTACGAAGCCACAGAAAAGTCTTGGTCAGATAGAGACGAGGTGAATGAACTAACTGAGGAGAATAGCTTGAATGGCCTAGAAAATTGCTTTGCTAGCTGAAAGAACTTTGTATTATTCTTTTAATGTGCACATTGTAATTTTCTTTAATTTTACTCTTTATTTTCTTTATCCTTCTTTATTTTTACTATTAGAGAAACGCTCCTGAGTGTCATAATCATACACAAGGCGTATTCTATGCTTGTCATTAAAGCGCATTAAGCGTGCCAACTAGGGTCCCATAGAAGAGTGAGGTACCCCGCTCACTTGTCATAGCTTTTGTTGTTTATCCTTCATGGAGACTGAGGAACCCATGGTGGGGACTAGAGCTGGACTTGACCCCCGCAGACAGCCAATCTGGTATTCAGATTCTAAATCAGAAGGATCCCCTAGGTGCCACCTACTTGATTTATAAGATACCACATGGCCAGTTTTCGGGGCTGCCGCCATGTTTTTTTAATTTGACAGCCCTGAAGTCAGTATGTAACCCGCGGAAAATAAAACTGCTTCATATGGTCATACGGATATCTCTCAGTGTCTACTTGAGCTATTAGCCTGAGTCTAACAGTACTAACTTCTGTCTTAGGGTTTAATTGCTGTAATGAGACACCATGACCACAGCAACTCTTACAAAGGAAACATTTAATTGGGGCTGGCTTACAGTTCAGAGGTTTAGTTCATTACTGTCACAGGGGGAAGCATGGCAGCACACAGGCCAGTCTGCATGTCCCTTAAAGACACAGATGTCACCATGTGTGACATCTCACAGGGCCAGCTGGCCCCAGGCTCAGGGCTCCTGTGAACAGGTGAATGATGGGATAGCCAGACAGAAGAATAAGCAGAAAGAGAATTGATATAAATCCACTTTAACATCAGTCAGCCCAGCTCCACCACATCCTGAATATGGAGGCTTGGCTCTGGGAACTCTCCCCTTTCCTACTCTGCCCTGCCCTGGGTCCTGCCCTAGCCTTCTCTTCCCAAGAAGTCCCAGCATGCCTAGTGCTAGCCCTTACCACACCAGCTGTCCAAACCCTGACCCCTACAATAGTCACATCACTGGAGACCCAGCTGAAGGCCACCCCAGTGGGTCCTTCTCAGCTTCCCCATCCGTCTCCCTTTCCACCACCCACAGGACCGAAGCCGCAGGAATGACCCATGTTGTTCTCCTCCAGCCCCTCCCTCCAGTAGCAGAACTTGCAGGCAGAGCTCCGAAGAAGCCACATGCATACGGCTCCCTGAAGGCTGAGGACTGAGGGAATGAAAGTGGAGACACGTCGCACTGACCATCACCTACCGGAAGCCACTATGAGAGCTCCTAGGGTTGATCAGGATGCAGTCCCAGGTGCGACTGGAGACATTGTGGAACAGGATAAGCTGCCCTTCTTCTCGAACATGTTCATTGGAAGTGTAGTCAGCCACAGACACCTCCTTCACCCGGAACGGGTTGGAGAACAAGTTGGTGACGCTGCTGAGGGTGTTGACGAGGCGCCCGAAGAACTGCATCCTTCAGTGGGGCAGGTGGGGGACCCAGCCTGCCCCCCCGTGCTCTGGAAAATATGAGGTCTCTGGTCAGTGGGACAGTCTCCCATGCCCTCCTCACAGATGTCCTGCATAGGCACTCCGTCATCCCCTCCAGCTCTGAGCCCTGGTTCTGGCCCAGCAGGAACCTGAAAGGGAGAGAAACAGCCCTGAGTGGAATAGCAGGCCTGATGGAAAGTTCCAGAGCCCTCAGGCCAGGTCAGGGACCACTCCTTGACCAGGACTGACAGAGGACTGGCGCTGACAGTAAGGGCAGTGGGCATCAATGTGTAGTCTGCAGCAAGGACTGGGCAAGTGGACGCCTTCTCACCTCGCAAGTCAAAGATGACATTCCAGAGATGGCAGAGCTATCTCCACAAGCAAAGCTAGTACCCCTCACTACAATACACCAGACTGCACCACCGGGGGAAGGAAAGGGAGGGACTGTCTCTCTGGATAATCACCAGCTTCACACAGAGCTCTGAAAGTGGCCACAGAAATGGGTTGTCAGGATGAAGGTAGACTCGTAGGCAACAATGCCAGATGTGTTTGGGTATTTGCGTGCATGGAGCCGTGTGCAAATATCTGTGTGTGCTTGTGGGGCCAGGGTCAACTCCAGGGATCTTCCTTTGGGTGCTCTCTCTACCTTGTTTTTGAGACAGGGACTCTTCACTGACCTGGAACTCACCAAGTAGGCCAGGGAGCCCCCAGGATCCTCCTGCCTCCCCAGCACTAAGATTCCAAGTGCATGCCACTGTGTCCAGCTTTTTACACAGGTGCAGGGGTTGGAACTTGGGTCCTTATGTTAGAATGACTAAGCTTCCTCTTTGACACCCACCAGAGAGGGGGAGGATTTTTTTTTTTAAGATTTCTTTATTTTTAGATGCATTGGTGTTTTGCCTGACTTCGCATCTACATGAGGGTGCCAGATCCCTGGAACTAAAACTACAGACAGTTGTGAGCTGCCATGTGGGTGCTGGGAATTGAACCTGGGTCCTCTAGAAGAGCAGTGAGTGCTCTTAACTGCTGAGCCATCTCTCCAGCCCTGGATTTTTTTTTTTTTAACTACAGATTAAATCAGAGTTTCTGCTATAAAAACTCTCCCAGTTTAGATTGGAGCCCTAGATTTTGTGTGCTGGGAATGGAACCAGGCCCCACTTCATTAGGCTACACTTCCAGCCCCAGAGTTACGAGGTCTGTATTTTCTTAGGCTTCCAGAAAACACACTGCTTTCCCCAGAGACCACCCTCTACCTCTGAGCCAACATGTCACCTGTTCAAAGAGTAGGTCAGACAGGAAGGACAGAGCATGGCAGTACGGGTACCCTGAGGGTGGCACCTGCATGGACACTAATTCTCAGCCGTGTTCTGCTCTGGCCTTGGAGATGGGATGGAGACAAATCAAGACACTTACAAAGTAAGCTCAAAACAGAGTCCGGGTGAGTCATGACAACACCTCAGGGCTTCAGTTGCCAATTTCAGCCACTGTAGTCTGCACTCATTCACGGAGAATTCCAGAAATAAGTAATCCATTCGTTGTAAACACTATGCTCTTCCAAATGCATGGTGACATCCCAAACATCCTGTGGTCTCTCACCTGGTGACAGACTCATGCCTTTTCCCAGTGTATCCGCACCATATGCATCACCCGTTCGCCACATAGCAGCCTTCTTCGTTATCAGACTGTTAGGTACTGCTGAGCTTGCACCCAGGCAACCCTTGTGTTCCTTAGTAACGGCATCAAGGGCTGACAGGATTGGTAGAGTGCTTGTCTGGCATGCACAAAGCCCAGAGTTTGCGAGCCCTAGCACTGCATAAACTGGGCGTGGCGGTGCACACCTATAATCCCACCAGCACTCTAGGGGTGGAGCGCAAGGATCCTTCCTACATGGTGAGTCTGGGGCCAGCCTGGCACCTGGAACACAGTACTGTTCTAAATGTTGGCTATCTTTATTTAATTGTTGCCCCCATTTTACAGATAAGAAACTAAGGCTTAGAGAATAAGACTGCACAGCTCTGGAGACTTCCTGGAGCCCTGGAACACCTTGTTTTTATGACAGTAGTACGTTGTAGTGGGGAAGAATGCAAGCCTTGGTCTTCTCCTTCAGCACAGCGACAGCCAAGTATGGCGGCCCACACCTGTTATCCTAGCACTTGGGAGACAAACGCAGGCGGCCAGCCTGGGCAACACGGTAAGTTCCAGGCCAGTTTCGACCCTGTCTTGACACACCAAAGCAGGCAGGGGCTGGAGAGATGGCTCCGAGCTAAGAGCACTGGCTGCTCTTTCAGAGGATCTGGATTTGGTTCCCAGAATTCACATGGCAGCTCAAACTCCAGTTCCAGGGGATCCGGCACCCTCTTCTGCCTCCACACACACCAGGTATGCTTAGACATACATGCAAGCAGAATACCCATATACAAATCTTTAAAAGTAGTAAGACACGAAGCTTAATGAAATAAGGTACTAAGAAAAAACATACATGATCTCACTTATATGTGGGATTAAATCAGGTTAAAAACAGATGAGTAGCTACTGGGTCAGGAAACAGAATAACATAGATCAAAGGTTACAGCTGGGCATGATGGTGAATGCCTTTAATCCCAGCACTCAGGAGGCAGAAGCATGTAGCTCTCTGTGAGTTCAAGGCTAGCCTGGTCTACATAGTGAGTTCCTGAATAGCCAGGGCTACAAAGAGAGACCGTCTCAAAAAAAAAAAAAAAATCAAAGATCACAAAATAATAGACATGGAGGATGAATGAGTCTGGACAGACAGCATGATTCTATGATTAAAAACAAGACCACTGGGTGGCAAGGTGGCTTGGCACGTGAAGGTGCTTGCAGCCAACCTGACAACCTAGGTTGATCCTTCAGACTCATGAGGTGGAAAGAGAGGAAGTGATTTCTGTGAGTTGTCCTTTGGTCTCCATGCATGCTCCGTAACACACAGGGGGTAAGGGGATGCACACATGCACACATACAATAAAAATGGCAAAATGTAGTAAAAATCATAGACTCAGTCACTGTGGCGACAATTGTTTTGGGATATATTTGGGGATCCACGGCCTCAGGAACTCAGCAAGCACTCTACTGGCCTATGTACCCAGCCTCATAGTCAGGATCTTTTGCTAAAAGTGTAGATTTAAGAGGATCTTGCCACATGCACACATGTGTGTGAACACACACATGTGCACACACACACACACACATAAATAAATGAGTATATACATGTAACAGTGCATGTGTGATATGTAAGACAGTGGTGGGAACCAGTGTGTGAGGCACCTACATCCTCCTGTCACGTGGGTCCCAAGAATCAAACTTAAGTTGTCGGGCTTGGCAGCAAATGCCTTTCCCCACTGAGATATCTTACTGGCCCTCCAACACTTTTAAAGGAAAAAACCTTCCAGAGCACAACGGCTCACACTTATGATCCCAGCACTTGGGAAGCTGGAGCAGCCGGATCACCACAAGTTCGATGCGAGTCTGGTCTCACAGTGAGCTCTAGAGCAGACTGGACCTCAGAATGCCACTTTATCTCATGTAACAAGAGACATCTCCCCTTTTATACTCCAGCAAGTCCTTTTTGAGCATGTTATTGGGGTGTATGTGTGTTTGGTTGCACACGTGTGTATATGTGGGCATAGGTGTGCATGGAGGTCAGAGGTCAACCTCGGGGGCATTCCTCAGAAGCCATCTACCTTATTTTTGGGATAAAGTCTCCCACTGGGTCCTGGGGTCAACCAATTAGGCTGGCCGTCATGCACGTTCCAGGAACCCCCTTTAGCTTCAGAGTTGCAAGCACACACTGCCACTAGGGATTGAACTCAGGTCCTCGTGCTTGCGAGGTAAGCATTTTACTTACTGACCAAACTCTCTCCCCAGCAAATTCTAAGTGACTGTCATACTGGCATGCCCGATGCCTCCCTGGGCTCTGGCCCCGTCCCTGGAGCCTACACATGCTCGTCACTTCTTCTGCATAGCCTCCCTCCAATGCAGTTGCCCTCAACAGAAAGTTGAAGAGCCAGCAGAGGAGCGAGAGCTGCAGCCTGAGCTTCTTCAGGTCTCTCACTCAGCATGGAGCATGGCTCGACTCGAGTCTTATGACAAGATTTTACTGAGTAAATATCTTGCACAGTTTTTTAAAGGACTGCTGCGATGGCTCACTGGGTAAAGGCAGTTGCCGTGCAAGCCTGGAGACCTGCGCTCAATCCACAGGACCACGTTAAGGTGGAAGGAGCGAACCAGCTCCACCAAGTTGTCCTCTGACCTCCACACATATGCCACAGCACCCACTCCCCCACACACAAATAAAAAAAGTAAATTCAATCCAAAATTAAAAAGGACATAGGTAAAAGAACATACCAGAGTATCTGAAAAGATGAAGGTCCTAGGTAAGTGGGCAATACTGTTGCTTTTCTTGATTTTCCAAAAGCCACACAAAATTACTATGTTTTAAGGAAGGCAGGTGTGCAGGCCAAGCCCTAGGCTGTGCATCGGGACTTGCTCAGCACAGCTGCAGCTGCATGCAGATTAGCCAGAGGCCAGGAAGTGCTCCAGGTGGAGGAGGGCTTCAAGAACATGCAAGAGCCTCTCTTTGGGTCGGCCCACTTGTCAGAGGGACCAACAGCCTCACATAGAGGAAGGTACCCACCCCAGCACCCTCTGGTAGAGAAACCTCCCATATGTTGAAAGGCCTGGCTTCCGTCCAGCCTCCCATGGCTGCCGTGATACAATGATGTAACTAAGGGAAAGGCCAGAATGCCAGTGCACTGTGACACACTAACAGCAGCCACTGTTCTCACTAGGGGGAAGAGAGGAAATGAACTCTAAGGACCTATGGGCCACTTCCTGGAACAGGCATGGCATGGCCAGCCAGGAGTGCTGCAAGGCAAAGAGAAGAAATCTGTGCTTACCTCTTGCCATTCTGTCCCTACCACCTGAGGGCCCAGCTGGGCTTCCGGTCTAGCTACAGGATAGAACACAGGCTGGGCGCAGCTGCCACCCAGGCCTGGAAAGGCTCTCCCACTCAGGGTCTCGCTCGCCTTCTTGAACTCGCTTCTCACAGCTTCTACATTCCTCTAACGTTTGTTTTCCCCTACTGACAGTGTGCCTCCATGCTGCACACCAGGGTTGGCTCTCTGATGAGGTCACTTGATACAGACTGCCTCTTCCCAGGCATACATGCTACACGTGAAAGGGGACAAGCCCCAAACCGTCCATGGTGATGGTGTCAGTGGTAACTGTTCACTCCAGGGTACCCACTCCCTGTCAGGGGCCCAGTGTATCCTGCTTGGTTTGTTTCTGGAAGACACAGAGTGCCTTCTGTGGGGTCTGAGGCTCTCCTGGAGGGACTGAAGACAGGAAGGCCAAAGACTAGTCCACTCACGTCAGAGTCAGGGACGTTACATCCAGGGAGGCCTCAAATGGGGGTTCAAAAGACAAATTAGAGAATATTTTCCGCCCACCAAAATGAAAATCAAACAAATCCCAAAGGGATGCTGGAAGAGTCAGCAATGAGCTCCCCAGAAGGGACTAGTTGGGTCCACAGGGCCAGGGCCAGGCTCTGCTCAGAGTGCATGGTCCCTGAGGAAGGACACTGGAGGACAGAGCTCAAGCTTAAAGACAAGCTGGCCAAAGAGGGTGGGAAGAGGTCCTCCCAGCATGCACAGCAGAAGGAACAGGAGGTCAGAGGTCTGCTTGGCCACCATGGATGAGCACTGGCATCTGGACCGGCTGAGGGAGGTCTGCATCCGCCTTAGCCATGAAGGTCCTCGGGCAGGTCTCAGGGGAGACAGGAGCTGCTCCCACTCTTTGGGGGTCACTCCTCTGCCAAGGCTGCCAGGCCGCTCATCTTCCCTCTTTTCTCTTGGATGGTTCCAGGTGGAAGCTGCTGGCTGGAAGCCATGCTTCATCCAGTCCACCCTCCAGGACCCAGAATGTCCACCCTACTTATGCCAGGGCCCCTCTTCACCATGCTGGGCCCTGTTGCTGTCAAAGCAGAGCACTGGATTGCCCCTCCTCCCGACAAGCCGGCACAAAAGACATTTCAAAATGAAGGTGTGTGCAGCCCAGGTCCAATCCACCCAGCACAGAGACTACAAACTGAACGACTGTACCTGCCTGCTGGCCCTGACTGACCCATGGATCTCCAACACTTCAGAGAAAGTCCAGAGTCCCAAGCACATGTCAGCACCCCCAGAAGAGGCCCACTATTCAGCCCCAGCACTATCTCCCAGACATGTCACACTGGTTCTCGGTGTGCCCGGGCAGTCCTGCGCCTTCATTTCCTGGCCTGCATCACCCCTGCCCCATTTAACCTCTCCTGATACATAAGGAGCACACACTAAAAAAATAATAACTTTCCTTTCTTGTCTCTCAAGACCCAGTGTGGAGGCCACCTCCCCCAGAAGCCCTCCTTTCCCTCGGCCTTTCTCCGCTGCAACCCCACACCATGGGGTCCCTTTCTCTGCTGCAACCCCACACCATGGGGTCCCTCACAGAGGACCGTGACACTGCTTTTATTCCTTCAAGTGCATGGCACCCGTTTCCAGCAGCACACTAAGTGGATGAATCAATGGATGAATGGGAACAAATAAATGAATGTCTGTGAGGCATTAGCTGGCACCGCTGTGGCACGTGACAAGAAGATCCCATTTTCTTCTGCACATCAGGCTCCTCTCTTCATAAAGAAAGACAGATGAATCCAGCCCCCTGCTTTCCTCCAAGGAGCACCTGTCCACCCTCCAGGAGACCCTTCCCCCAACACTGCTGGGTCTTGGGAGTGCCAGCGAGCGAGTGCTGGGCTGTCCCTCCTACAAAAATCAGCTTCACTGCCCAGCAGGGTACCAACAACCAAGCTCCTTCTTAGCCTGCCATGAAAGCTCTCTAGGGATGGAGCTGCCTCCACCTGACCCAGACAACCACAGAGGGGGTGAAACAACAGTCGTGGGGTCTTCTAGGAGCACACCCAAACACAGAACTGCCCATTGATTCCCACAGGATGTCTCATGACTGGAACACTGGGGTGCCGCCCTCCTGGCCACCCACCCCACCCTCATGGCTGCAGACCCGGACCTGAGGTGTGATCCAGGCGTGAGGCCTGCTGTCACTCCTGATGTCCTTCCTGCAGCTCTTGTATTTGCACATGCTGCCCACGGGTGCATGGCATGTGCTGACACCAACACACACAAGGCCATCTTACTTACTTACTAATAGCTTCTAGTGGCCTCAGAGGCAGGCAAAGTGCATCATTCCCTACCGCGCACAGAGGAAAGGCGGGATTCAGAGACAGAAAATGGGGAGTCTTGCCCAGGCTAGCTCTTGCCTTTTTCCTGACTCCTGAACAGCGTGGACCAGTGGCCCTGTCACACACTGCATCAGCTGGCATCGGGAAACTGGGATGAAGGGAGGGTCCGAGTCATGTCTGGCTCCCATCCAAACCTCCACATCTCTGGGCAGCCCACCTGTAATGTGCCCTTCCTCACGTCCACTCTGTCTGAGGCTCCCTCCAACTCCTCCTCAGTGAGGAACAAAAGATACAACTTCTGTCACTTTGGTGACACAGGTGCCTCCAGCCTGCATCCCCAGGGAACCAGCTGCCCACATGTCAGGTGAGTGGCCATACTGAGTTCTCACATACAAGACAGTTCTTTCCATATTACCATGGAAACTGAGGCACATGCAGGCCAGGTAACAACCAGGATCCGAGCCAGTGAGCAGGAGGCACAGCAGCCGCAGGCCCTGTCACATAAGAGACAGGATGCAAAGGCTGAGGCTTGAGGACTCTGCTAGGCCCTAGTTCTAAATACCTGACACTTCTGAGGAAGCAAGTTCCCCCAGAAAGTTGCTGGGGCTTCCAATGTGAGAAAGGGGTGGCCTGAGAGCTCCTTGTTTGCGGCATGGAGCAGGGTAGCCTGCTCTAAGAGTCACTTGCTAATTTATCGAAGGCCTACCGTGGCCAGCTCTGTTCTAACTGCTGAGGTAACACTGGACAGACCATCCCCCACCTTTGACCTTGCCTTCTTGGAGCTTCTATTTTCGAGAGAACTACACACAAGAAAGAGACAAAAAAATTAATATATACATTGGCTTTAGATGCCAATTCTGCTGGAGAAAAAGATAAATCAGAATAAAGAAGATACAAACGTGTTGAGTTAGAGAACACCGAAGTCCTTACCAAGAACCCGGCCTTGGAAAGAGATGAGGGAAGCTGTACAGACATCTCTCTCGGTGAAGAGCTTTCGAGGCAGAGGGAGCAGGGGTACAATGGGTGTGGAGCTAGAGCATGCCCAATGAGTTCTGGCAAGAGGCTGGAGAGACCAGAGAAGTAACAGGGGACCAGGCATGTGCAGAGAAGCCATTGCAGGGTTTGGAGCAAAGAGTGCCATGTGAACAGATAACCCTGGCTGGGTGTGAGCTTCAGAGAAATGGCAGCCTTAGACATTTGATCTGAGCAAAGGAAAGAACAGAATGCCATTTCCCAAGACAGGAGGGCCAGGGTGGGGGCAGGTTTGGATGAAGAATGGAGAGGACGGATATCAGGAGTTGGAGCTTTGTATCTGGAGGAAAGACTATGTCTAGATGTGAAAATTGGAGCATTACTGGGCTAGCAGCCTTCTTTAGTGGTAGAACACCTGCCTAGTATGGATATGGTCTGGGCTCCACCCCAACACCAAAAATAGACAAAAAAACCAAAACAAGCCCGCAACCTAATGGCTGTCACGGTCTAGATGGTTACAGCTAAGAGGCTGGATGAGCTCATCAGAGAATGGTGTCCAAAAGAGACGTGGCATTTTAAGGTAGCCCTGTAAAATCTACTGTGACAAACACAGAGCAAAGTGAGGCTCTCACAGGCCTCCTACCCAAGCCTCTCATTATCCACTGCCCTCCACACCCACCACACTTAACCGTGTACATATACAGAGCGTAGGAGAGGAACACGCCCGCACACACACAGCATTCAGGTAACTCCTTTCCCTGTATCTTGGTGGTAATGCTTTGCTGGGCAAACAGGATATTCCCTCTCAAGCATGCTCACATACTCACATCTAACAAGAGTGACCCACAGAAGGGAGGGGGACTGCCCTGAGCCCTGAGTCAATAGTAGGAACCTTATACAACATGACAGTCACGTGGCTGGTGTCACACTGTAGGGCACAGATGCCCTGACTTTCGACAGGGTACAGGAGGGAAGGGAGAGGAAAGCATCTGCCCTGGAAGCAATGCGACTGCCATTTTCCCATTTTTCTGCACTGCACTCGCTGCCACTGCCCAGCTCGAACAGGACATAGGACACCAGCTCAGGAAAAGAACCAAATTCAAAATTCAGAGTCCAATTTCTACTAAATGCAGGCCTCTTCATAACACTGGCAATTCCAAAAACCAAGTCAATCCATTAGAAACTGGGAGCCCTCAGAGTGGGAGAGATGGCTTGGAAGTTAAGAGCACTAGCTGTTCTTGAAGAGGACCAGGGTTCAGTTCCCAGTACCTACATGGCAGTTCACAACCTTTTGTAACTCCAGTTCCATGTGATTCAGCACCTTATTCTACCACTCCAACACACACACACACCACATCAGGCACGTATGGAGTGCAGGCAAAACACTCATGCATAAAATAAAAAGAAATAAATCCTTTTTAAAAATAATTTTGGGGCCCTGTACACTGAAAATCCAGCTCCAAGCTCATTAGCACGGCCCTGGCAAGGGCGATCACTGACCTCCCTCCTCATGCTAAGAGGGAATGGCACTGGCTACAGGAACGGCGCAGGCTACATCAATATTTGCTCAGTGGAAAATGAACGAACAGTAGAGGTAACACGTGTAAAAGAGCCTGGCCGACAGGGGCGACGGATAAACACTGAAAAAAAGGAAATGTCCTTCCCTTGCTCCCTCTCCCTATCACCCGCTCCTTTCCCTTTCCATCCTGCCTGGGACAGAAAGCAAAGCCATGCACTTTACAGGGCCACACTGGTCTCCATGCTTTGTTGCTACGCCTTCTCGTTCAAATATTGAGCCTCAAGGCGGCCGTAAGTGGGCAGGAAATACAGTCCTCTCTGACACTGAGAAAACCGAAACCTGACAGAACGTGGCCTCCAAGCTCCAGAAACACGAGGCAGAGACAAGAACACAACCCAGAACTCCGCCGAGGGTGGAGCTTCAGTGATGCCAAACCAGACCTGCCTGACATCTGTTGGGCTGGCAAGGGGGCAGGTGAGGGAACTTTAGAGGAAGGGTTGGTGTTTGTTTGGGGATCATGTGAGTAGCCCATTAAAAATACAGGCACAGATCCATGAACCCTTGTACCCTCCCTGTCGCACGCCCAATCCCTGGCCCATTCACAGTCACCTGGGTCACAAGCTCCCTGTCACCAGCTTCCAGGTCATCTGTGGGAGCTGGAGGTGGACCCAGGACTGGGGACTAGAAAACTGGGGAGAACGCACGTCAGAGATGAAAACCGGAGGCACGGAGAAGGTTAAGCAGGGGGTTAGAAATGGGGGAGGGATACACAAGGGAGGGAAGCAGGAAACAGGTGGCGTGAGGGAAATCGGACAATAAGGTACGGAGGCCGAGAGTCAGGAGCACTGGGAAGCGCACAGAGAGGAGCTGGGGACGGCGGGCAGTCCGGGGTGAAAGCCGGGGCCCTGATTTGCGGGAAGGGTGGATTTGGAACGTTGGGGAAACTAAGGGAGGCACCCGAGAAGAAAGCGGTCGTGGACCCGGATGGGAGTTGGGGACGCCAGGGAGGTCACAGGAGAGAAGCCGGGAGCACTCGGGGGGTCAGACGAGAGCCCACGGAGGACATGCCTCGGAGTCGGAGACAACAGGGCGGTCTCAAGCAGGGTCCAGGTGGCGACATCCCAGACAGCGGAGCCCGGAAGCTTTGGGAAGGGCCGTCGGGCCCCGCCCCCGCCGCGCCGTCACTCACCTCAGCTTACTCAGCGCGTCTCCGCCCTACTTCCGCAAACAAACGCGCCCGGACCACGTGATGGCTCTTCGCCAATCGACGGAGCCCGTGAGACAGGCAGGCCGTGGCCCTGCCCCCAAACGTGAGCCTCGCACGCGGTCCGTCTCCGCCATCTTCTATAACTGCCCAATGGAAGCCGCTTCTGTTGCTAGGGGGCGGTCGGGCTTGCGACCGGAGCCAATCCTGCGTGGCTGGCGGCGGCCATGTCTGCGTCGGGCAGAAGGTCCTGTGACGGCAGTTTGGCAGACATGTTGGTGAAGGGCAGGAGGCTGTCCCTGGCTCACCCAGACATCTAGAATCACAGGGTGGCCCCGACTGGGGACTTTTTGTTCTTGACAGTTCATGAAGATAATAAGAAAATCAACCAAGCCACAAAACATAACCGGGAGGAACCTGCTTTGATTTTGTTAAGTTCTTCCAAGCGAGATTGTAAATAAAATGGGACTTTCAGTTAGACTGAATTAAGACCAAATAAAAATGTTAATGTTTATAACGTGTGTGTGTGTGTGTGTGTGTGTGTGTGTGTGTGTGTGTGTGTGTGTGTGCGCGCGCGCCAAGGATAACCTGGGATGTCTTCTCCAATCTCTTCCTTATTTTTTTTTGCAACAGGGTCTCTTACTGAACTTGGAGCTCCCCACTGGGCTAACTTTGCTGGCCAGGGAGCCCCAGGAGTCTCCTTGTCTCCTCTTTCCCAGCTTTGAGGTTACAAACACACATTTAACTTTTTCCATGGGTGTTGGGGATTCAACTCAGGTCCTCATGACAGCTCGGCAAGCACTTTTCCAACTGAGCTATCTATCCAGCCCCTAAACAAACTGTGAGTGTTAAGTAAAATAATACAGTGATAAAATTTTATTTGTTGCCTGGCAACCCTAACTCAAGATGTCAGGGAATGGTGGAAGTGTAACTGTGGACTTGTAATCCAAACACTTGGATGCTGGAAACTAGAAGATCAGGAGTTCAAACTTAGCTTCAACTAGTTCAATTGGAGCCTAACCTGACACTTTGTCTCTAAATGAATAAATATCTGGAAATATCTGAGCTCTTTTAGTGGGAATTTGGTCAAATGATCTCTGCGAAGCTGAGAAGTAGCCACAGCCACACCTGGGAGGAGGTGATGGTCATTGAGAAGACTCAGCGCCTGTCTATAGAGGATTTCAATAAATGGCAGTTAAGATTAATAATGCTAAAAAAAGATGAGTAATACTGATATTGAGGACCCTCAGAAGAAAGCCTGGAGATCCATTTGCTTCTGATTAAGCAAGTCTTTTCCCTTTTCCAGCCTTGAGCCAGAGGCCTAACCAGATCTCCCAAACTGCTCTCTGTCCAAATGCAAAGTGTGTTTGCTGGTGGTCTCCTAGTCCCTCTACAGACGCAAACGCCAAGTTTCTGGTCAGTCGATGCAACCAGCCTTCTAGGTTTAATTAAGAACCTACACAGGTTCCCAGGGCCGTCGGCACACACCTGTATTTCTGCCACTTGAGAGGCTACATAGCAAGACTTTGTATCAAAAATATAAGTAAAAGAATAAATAAGAGTCTACACAAGTTGACAAGACCAACCACAGCTACTAATAGCTGTAGAGTTTTACCAGTTAGAGAGTGGCTTCACTACCATTAGCTGTGGGAAGTAGTTAATCTCCCTGTTTTACAGGGGAGAAACTGTTTTCTTAAGCTAAGATATTAAATTTGCTCCAATTTTAAACTTGACCCGAGAAAAGGAGATGAAGATTTTCTCAATGAAAACACTTTGTTCTTCATACCCTTCCAAAAACGAAGTTGGAGTGATGGCTGTCAGGAAGCTTGCAAGAGACAGTGTCCCACCCAGTACCAGTAAGGTTAATAGGGTAAGTTCCATCCATAAGCAAACACCCACCCTGTGTTCAGAATGGCAGGTTTGGCAACAAGGCTGCACAACCGAATCAGAAACACAGGAATGGGCAACGAGCCTGCCTCAGTGGGACTGAAACACTCAAAGGTGCATGGAAACAGTCAAACAGCAGAGCCTCAGTGGCTGATGAAGCAAAGTGTCCTTTCTGCTGGTTCTTCTGGCTACCATGACTACACAGAGAGGGAACATGGGATCCTTTGGAAGCACCAGATGAGCATGCCACAAAGGGGAAGGGCGAGGCAGCTCAGGGCGGCTCACTCCACCCTGTTTCTGCAGCACCTTGAAAGGGAGATGTTAGCACTGCAGGTCAAAGGGCGTCTCCTGGGGCTGGAGAGGTGGCACAGCAGGTGAGGGCACTGGACACTCTTGCAGAGGACCAGAGTTCTGTTCCCAGCCCCTACACCAGGTGGTTCATAAACACCCACAAGTCCAGTTCCAGGGGATCAGCACCCTCTTCTGGCTTCTGCAAGCACCTGCACACATGTGCACACACGGCCTCCACCCACAGACACTTAAATAGAAAAATAGAATAAAATCTTTAAAAAAGAGAAAGAAATTCTCCTAAGGGCTATACTCAGCCCTGCAGCTGTGAGTTCCAAGATCCTCCCAGAAGTCCAGAGGGTCACAGTAGACAGAGCCCCCTCCCTCAGAGAAGCGGACAGAAATCAACTGTATGTTAATAGGGCAAGCTTCCACCGTTTCCATCCTTAGACAACGCTGGGGAGCAATGCCGTCATCCCTACTTTGTAGACAGACAAATGAAGGAAACGAATCCCACAGTGGGCATGTCAAGGAGAGGCAGAAACGGGACCTGTCTTGTCTTTTTACTTACCACGTGCCAAGCAATGTTCTCGTTGCCGATGAAACTGCAGTTAATAAAACCAACAAAGCCCAAGTCCTGGTGGTGTTGGCAACTAGCCAAAAAAGACAGGTGTTCTAGTTTGCTTTCCTGATGCGGTGATAAAACACTGGGAAGGGTTTATTTGACTTACAGCTCTCAGCTCACACCCCATCACTGAAAGATGCCAGGGCAGGAAGTCTAGGCAGGAACCTGGAGGCAGGAACTGAAGCAGAGGCTATGAAGGAACTTACTGCTTACCGGCTTGCTCAGCCTGCTTTCTTATACAATCCAGGACCACCTGCACAGGGGTTGCACCAGCCACAGTGGGCTGGGTCCTTCCACACCAATCCTGGATCTAGAAAATGGTCCCATAGACTTGCTGACAGGCTGATCTGATGGAGGCAATTTCTCAGCTGAGGTTCTCTCTTCCCAAATGGCTTTGGCTTTTATTAAGTCATCACAACAGACAATAAGCAAGATCCAGAGGTGGAAGGCAGTGTGTTTAAAGTCTTTGCTCAAGCTGTCCGGGAGTCAGCAGCTTCCTGTGACATGCCATGGCTGTGGGGCAGGCCCTGGGGACAGAGCCACAGACGCCACCTGCAGCAGCCTGAGGAGTATCCAAGATCATTCGTGACTTCTCAAGGGAGAGCTGCACCCCAGTGTCCCGGCATCTATTTTCCTGTGCATGTTTCATATATGTGGAGTGTGTGTGTGTGTGTGTGTGTGTGTGTGTGTGTACAAATGTAGAGGTCAGAGGACAACCTTCACTGTCAGTCCTCAATCTCCACCTTGTTTAAAACATGACTTCAGAGCTGGAGAGATTGCTCAATCAATGATGAAGAGCACAAATTCAGTTTCCAGAACCCATGTCAGACTGCTCACAACCGCCCGTGCCGCCAGCTCCAAGGGAGTCCTACTCCTTTGTCCTCTGCAGGACCTGAACTCATGCTCTCACACCTACATTCAGGTACACACATACACCCACAACTGTAAAGAACACTGTGTGTGCCATGAGCTTTCCAGACTCCCCGGGCTGCGCCTCGAATCACAGTGCAGGGAGCTGGGATTACAGAGCAGCTTTCTATGATGCTAGGGACCTGAACTCAGGTCCCCATGCTTGCACGGCAAACACCTTACCCACTGAGGTCTCCCTTTTTGATCAGTGGGATCCTAGGGTGGCCCTGTAGGAACCTTGAGTAGGATTGCAACTCCATAAGATAAAACCATAGGTCAAAGGTTGTGAGAGTCCTAGAAAGTTGCCGAATGATCGCTGTGCCAGGAGAAGAGCCATGTTCTGTCATGTAACCTTAAGCTTCAGCAGGATTCGTTGCTATTTTAACAGTCTTTTAAAGCATTTTGTTGGAAGTAAAGGAATATTGACTTCCTGTAGGCAAACATCACAGCAGCTGTTGTCAATTGTGCTAGCACTGTTGGCCCTCAGAGGACAAGAGATTTCTTCCACATTTGCCTCAGTTTTTCTAGTCTTTTTATTCTGTCTCAAAAAGACCCCAAATGTAAGCTCTGGGGCTCTGTGTGTGTGTGTGTGTGTGTGTGTGTGTGTGTGTGTGTGTGTTGGCAACAGCTCGCTGTAAGGACTGGTTTACATTCAGGCAACATGGAAGTAATATCAAGTATGAGTCAGCTAAAACATGGCTGACCCAGGACACGGTGCGTGGGTGGGGCTATGAGTCAGCACAAAATGGCGGACAGTGAATGTCCAGGGGACCTCAAAGTAAACGGTGATATAATCTGTTATGTAATTATTCTTGGCAGCATGCCCTTTGTGTAACTCTGTATAAACATGGCCTTAAGGTCAGAGCACAGCCTTTCACTTCAGCCTTCGACAGCCTGCCTGTGTATATTTGCTTTTAGGTCTGTGTCCCTACCTCTGTGCAGCCTGTGTACTGGTCTGTGTGCTAGCCGGGGTGCCTGCCTAATTACTTTGACCTGTAGTGACTAAATCATGCTTTATCTGTCTGTGGTTCTTCACAATCCCTTCAAGCTCTCGGCTTCAGCTCCCGTGACCTTCCTCTTTTCCTGGCGTGAGAGCAAGAACCTCACGGCCTGCTGTGGGCATTAGCCTTCCACTTGCTGTGCATTTGAGTGTTTTTATATTTATATAAAAAGCTGGCCAGCCGGGTCTGGTGGTCCCTACTTTTAGTCCCAGCACTCAGTAGGCAGAGGTGGGAAGGTTGAAAGTCGGGAGACTAGGCTGGGGTACAGATGAGAGGACCAGCGCCCCCTAGTGGTGGGCAGCACTGACTTCGCCTCCTTGTTTATTGTCAAGTACTCACTTTCCCAGAAGCCTTTGCTTCCTCACAACATTTAACGAGCCAATCCAGTATTCGGGTCCTGACCAATCAGAGAGATCACCTAGACACTGTTTGGTTTAAAAGGCCTCCCACGGCCAGCTTTCGGGGCTGCCATGTTTTTTTTAATTGGACAGCCCTGATGTCAGTATGTAACCCGTGGAAAATAAACTGCTTTGTACGGCCGTACATTTTCTCTCAGTGTCTGCTTGAGCTATTAGCATGGACCTCAACATATTGTGAGGACTTGTCATTGTTATTTATCATTCTCATTGCGATATCTCTATGTAAAAGGGCAGGGGAAGTTAGGAAAGCACTTAGTGTATTAGAGGTGACGTGTACTACGGAGTTAAAGCTGGGAAGAGATACGGGAAGGTTCCAGCCTATATTTCCTTTTTTCCCCCTGTGTAGAAATCTAACCCAGTGCTTTGTGGTATATGCTATGCCATCAACCCCTGGAGCTTTTTTCTTTAGGGGCGGTAGTGGGGGCATTGTAGTCTTGGCTATCCTGGAACTCGCATTGTAGATCAGGCTGGCCTCGAACTCAGAGATCTACCAGCTTCTGCCTCCCAAGCTCTGGGATTAAAGGTGTGTACCACCACCACCTGGCATCCTGAAGCTTTAAGAGTGACTGGAAAGACCTCGCTGAGAAGGGAGACTACACAAAGACACACAGAAGCTGGGGGAGCCTTACCTGGGAGGCGTGCCCCAGGTGGAGGGAGGGATCATGAAGGTCCACACCAGGAGTGTGCCAGGCTTTTTCCAAGAGAGGCAAAGAGGCTACTGTGGCAGGAGCTGAGTGAGTAAACGGGAGTGTAGGAGGTAAGGGTGTGGAAGGGATTAAGGGAAGCATGAGGGTATCAGACCCATCAGACTTAGAAAGTATCTTAAAAGCCGGGCGGTGGTGGTGCACGCCTTTAATCTCAGCACTGGGGAGGCAGAGGCAAGTGGATCTCTGTGAGTTCGAAGGCTAACCTGGTCTACAGAGCGAGTTCCAGGACAGCAGAGTTACAACAGAGAAAAAAAAAAAAAAAAAGTATCTTAAGACTTCGGCTTTTACTCTTAAGGCAATAGGGAGCCATGGGAGGATTCATTGCAAAGGAGTGGCCTGATCGTGCTTACATTTTAACAGAGGATCTCTATTCCGAGAGAATGGCTGTGTAGGCAAGGCAGAAGCCAGCCGGCTCCTAAGGAGGCTGTTGTAGAGACAGTGGCACGTCCATATCGCACGAAATCAGCTCAGCAGGAGAATCACTGCAGTCTGCTTGGTATTCAGATAAAGTTGTCATAGCTCAAAGGAACCCATCCTTCCTGTGGGAAGCTGTGAGGTGCCTCGTGAGCTGGAGTGGGCCGCCATCCTACGGCTGCATGTTATACTGGGTCCCAGCCACACCGAGTGTTTACATATGTCTAGTCTTTCTAAAGGGCAGACTTGAGGAGCCATGACAAGAGCCACATGGCCAGCAAAGCCTAAAGTATTTCTAGGCTGTCCCTTGATGGGGGGAAAAAATTATTGGCCCTATTCTTAAGTTAGGTTTCAAAGACTGAGCAGGAGTTTGACAGGTGGGTTGGGAAAGTTAAGACCTAGGTGGAAGGAACGACAGTGGGGGAAGGGAAGGTTAACGTCTTGAGATCACATGAATTGGGACTGAGTTTTGCTGGATGCTGGTGTGTGAGCGAGTGAGCAGGCCACAGAGGTCCACCGGGGTCTAGAGTACCGGGCTGAGGCTGGGGCCCTGCCAGCAGGACCGCCCTGCTGAATGAGGGGTGGGGGCGGGGCTGGAGGCCAGAGGCAGCTGTGTGTGCTTAGGCTAATTATGCGGCTTCTGAGGGGCGCCTGGGGTTGTGTCCTCTGCCCTCCTCAGGAAGGAAGCGGCAGCCACATGCACTCCCATCCTGAGGGGAAAACCTGGCCCTAATCAGGAAAGGTGGGATTTCCCACAGTGGGGACCCTTGCCCAGGAGCTTAACATGTGACCAGTTGTCTGACTGGGTTTTCTTTGTTCTACTCAGATGCAAATCATATTGGCAGTTCTGGATTCCAGAGTGCCAAAGGCTTAAGGGCTGGGCCGACACACTGAGAAGCTTATGGCGCGGTCAGGTCCTCAGTTTGGAGGCTCTGTGTTCTGAGTGGCCTGGCACTTGGCAGGTAATGGAGTCCTTGGCTTTCACCAGCAAGTAGCAGTGGCAGCAGCAGCACCAGCTGGTGTCATAGCCCCTGAGCACAGGGCGTTGAGATGTATGACTTCTAGCCAAGGTCAGTGTCAGCTTCTGGGCCTTGGGTGTCAGGATGCTCGGTTCTTAAGGCTCGACTGTTCCCTGGAGCTTCTCCACGGACCAGAGGACCCAGGCCCTCATCTTCAGCTCTTCACTGCCTTCCACGGTCACTCTCTGGAACTCTTCAGCCTCCTTGGTGGTATTGCTGCCACCATCTTTGTGTGACCGGCTCCACCCACTGGGCCACCCCTCCACCCCACCCCACCCCCGCCCCGAAAACTTTCAGTGGGCTAATGATGTAACACCAGAGGCAGCACAGGAGTTTGCTGTCTCCTAATGGGCTAGAAAAGCAAGCTGAGCTAGCTATGACTGCAGATACCTGTGAGCTTAGCACTTTCGAGGCTGAGGCAGGAGAATTGCTGTAAGTTCGAAGCTAGCCTGGCCTACGGAGTGAGGGTTATCTCCAAAACAAAAACAAAAAACAATAGTTTGGCTATAGAGACAAGAGTGTGTGTGTGAAAGGTGTTTTCATCGATCCCAGCATACATCACGGAAATAAAGGATTGTTTTTACGCCGTGTGTAGGCTTTCTGTTTCTAATCACCAGCGTGATAACATTGCGATTAGTAAGAGGCTCGACAGAGCCTCTTGGCTTCTCCATTGTATGATTTGGCAACAAGACATTGATTAAAGCAGAACAGGCCCTCTCTAGACAAAAATCTGCTGTTTGTCTTGAACCTCCCAGCCTCCAGCGTGACCAGCAGTGAGTTTTCTGTTTGTAAACGACACGGTCTAAGGCCTTTTGCTATGGTGGCCCGGAAGGACTAAGGCAGTGCTTGTGAAAATTGGGTCAAAATCACGAACTGATGGCCTGGGGAGAGGACTTAGTGGGCAGAAGCACTTGCTGAACACAAATGAAGACCCAGAGCCCATGTCAAAAGCCTGCTGTGGACATGCGTCCCTGTAACATGAGCACTGTGCAGGGACAGACTAGGGGATTGCTGGGGCTTGCAGGTCTCCAGCCTGGTTCCAGGTTCATATTCTGTCTCAAGGGAATAGGGCAGGAGGTGGACACCTGTCTTCCTCCTCTGGCCTCTACAGACTTGCATGCATGCGCGCACACACACACACACACACACACACGAAATGATAATGTGTAGCAGTACTGCGCTGTGGTGGCTCAGCCAAGAGGACAAGGAGCCGTAATCATAGGTGCATATCCTGCCAGACCTCAGCAGAGGGATCCACCATCCTGACAGTGGAACCCTGAGCATCCATCCCGGCTCAGGTATTTTTATTGATACAGAACTCCTCAGGTGTTCTACCGATAGCACATGCGGAAGATCATTAGCAATCCAACATCCCCCACATAAATCTGACGACTGCAGACAATACAGAATGCCAAGGTCCAGGCAGCCCTTCCCCCAACAGTGCACAAAACAATTATTTTAAATGCAACAAAAAATAAACTTCTAGAACAATAATGGATCATGTTTTAGATTGTATCAGACAGGACAGGCAGGGGAGGCTGTTGTTACAAACAGTCCCTAATTTCGTCGGCTCAGCATAAGGTTACATCTCTGCTCGGTGTGAGGAGGGCTAGCCTCCCTTGCTTATTGCCATCACTTGGAGTTCAGGCTGAGAGGCACTCGTGGTCACCAAGGCAGGGCATGAGCACCTCGTGCATTCAACCCTAGCTCTTAAAGCTACCACTCAGAAATCACGTGCCTCTTGCAAGTCAGTGGCCTAAGCAAGCTCTGTAGCCATAGAACTAGAAAGGAGCCAAGAAATGAAGCAGGAAGAACCTAGAAAATTTGTGAATATCTTACCAGATCTCAAGATGATCAACAAGGCAACTGTAGCAGTACACTACTGCGTGGTCAGCAATAAAGACAAGGAGACATTTTCATATCTGTAAACCCTGCCAGACCTCAGCAGAGGGAAACACTTGTCAGGGCAAATGCCGTCTTCGACAGTGGGACCCTGATTGTCTGATATCCGGGGTTTTTATTGACACAGAAGCTCCTCGGGTGTTCTACTGATAGTGTGTGCAGATCAGGAGGAATCAAACTTCTTTTACATAGAGCCAACACCTGCAGATAATACAAAATGTCAAGACCTAGGCAGCCCTTCCCCAAACAATGCACAAAACAACCATTTTAAGCATAACTAGAAATAAACTTCTGCAGCAAGCAACAGGTTATGTTTGGTTTGTGATGACAAAGCCCTCTGTGCTTGATCAACTGTTAGTCATGTTTCAGTCAGGCTTTGGACAGGTTTCTCAATCCATGTGCAAATGAATTCGACATGACTATACAATAGTTTAGAGATTTCCATCAGAGGAAAATGAGAAACGATGGGCAGGGTCCTATTGACTAAATTGAATGAGGCAAGTGCTGGCTGTGGTGGCCCATGCCTGAAATCCCAGCGCTCAGGAGCTGGATGCAGGAGGGTTGCAAGTTCAAGGCCAACCAGAGCTACATAGTGAGTATGTAACCCAGGCTATGTTACAGGTCCTTGGAGACAGAGAGAGTGAGCGAGAGGGAGGAAAGGAAAGAGTTAGAAAGGAGGAGAGGGAAGAAGAGAGAGATCAGAACGAGTCAGAACTTTAGATTATAAGCTACAAGAATCCAACTTGCATCAGTGTAGGGAAATAGGTGAATTACCACAAAGTAAGCAGAGAATCTTCCAGAATCCAAGGAGGAAGGAGTGTGGCGGGTGAGCACAGGCAATGGTGTAGAAACCCAGGATCCTCTTTGTTTTGGGTGTTTCACACACACTCTGCTGTTGTAGTAACGCATGCGGTAGACTAGCTCCCTAACTCGCACATACCTGGCCACACTCCCGCCTCCAGACAACGCTACAATGCTCCTAGCAACCCTGCACCCCACCTGTGCGCACACATACGCTAAATAAATAAAATGTGTTTGAAAAGAAGAGGAGGTGGAGGCTGAAGCCCCAAAGAACATCTGACCCATGAAGCAGCCATGGAAACGTGGAAGCAGGAGAGATGCTAACCAGGAGGGAGCTGGAGCTTCTTGCCTGAGCCGGCTTCCCAGGGGGATCTAGGAAGCTGCTGAGAAAAGCAACATCTGAGCTAGGGATTGAAAGACAAATAGGCCAGGAAGGTGTGTCAGACATAGGCATCTGCAGGCCTGAAAGCTTGGGAGTGGGGAGAGCCTGCGACTGCAGCCCTGAGGGGAGAGCGGGTAACAGAAGCAGGGAAGGACAGATCCAGGAGGCCTGGGAGGAAGATCTGCACTTCGACCCGTAGGCAGGAGGGGACCATAGAAGGTTCTGAACCAGCTGGTCCTAGTTGTGGTTTTTAGAGGCTCCCCCAATCCCCTGTGCGGAGTCTGGAGGTGTGGAGGACAGAGGAGAGGCAGCTGGACTGAAAGGGAAGCCACCATTGGAGAAAGGGGATGAGAAGACAGACGGAAGGTGACGGGACATTGAAAGCCTGACACTGGTTAGCTGTGGGAGTCAGAGACAGGGATGAGTTAAACACGTGACCTGCTCTCTCACCGAAATGACTGGGGTGGCGGAGGGGGTCTCACTAAGCTGTTATAGACACAAAAATGTGTTGAGAGCTACTGTGACAATATTAAGATGCACATGGCAGGAAGGGCAGGGGAAGCCGATATAGCCTGAGAGACTGGTGCGGCAGAGACTCGGGAGCCATCAGCCTAGGATGACACCCCAAACTCGGGTGAGGTTCAGATGCCCTGGGGAAAGAGAGAGGACGGAGGTCTGAATGGCGGTAGGAAAGAGCCAAAGGTGGGGCTGAGGAGGAAAGAAAAGGAAGGGGCAGTGCCCAGGACTGCCAAGGGCCTCACAGACCACAGCTGGAGGCAGACTCCAGATGTGGCAACAAAGAGGTCACTAGGACCTCAGCTGCCTATCGTGGGCAGCACTGGCTGGGTTGGAGGAAGAGAGTGAGATGCCTTGGGGTGTGGCCACAGAGAGGGGCAGGATATGGGGGGTCCAGCCAAAGGAAGGCAGGGAGGAAAGGCGAACTTAACTGCTGGGGCGAAGCCGGCTGCGCTGTGGGCGCGAGGGTCCAGGAAGTGGCAGGTGGGGATGTGGGTTAGGGAGATGGCAAGGAGTGGCCTTTGCAAGGGCCTGGATGGGAAAATGACAGAAGGAGGTGAGGCCAGCCTGAAGACTGGAGATGGGGCCAATGAGAAGGTGGAGTAGGAGGTGGATTGTGGTAAGGAGCCTGGGACCTGCTAGAGGCCCCCTGACATCTGGGAGAGCTGTGGACCTTCAGGGGATGACACCATGCAGTCCCAACTGCTGCTAAAGTGGCCTTGGCACCGACAGTGGGTTCTTTCTTGGGCCCAGTGCTGTGGCAGGCAAGGGGAGCCCAGCTGAACGGCAGCATGGTTTGCCACGCTCCGACATGGCGAGAACTAGACAAGGAGGCAGCTTCCCAAGTACAGGCTGGCAGTTCTGTTCTGACACCTCAAGCCTTAAATGCTCCCACAGCTAACACATTTTGATTGCCGTCATGATGCCACCAGTAGCTCCTGTTCTTAGGGGACACAGGTGCACTTAGGCAGGCTGGGGGCCTAGCTCAGCTGGTAGAGTACTTGCCTAGCATGCACGAGACTCTGGGTTTGGTCCACAGCGCTGCATGCGCCAAGCAAGGCGGCACGTGTCTGTGATCCTAGCACTCAGGAGGTACAGGTTGAGGAATCAGAAATTCAAGGTCATCCTTGGCTACGTGGGGAGTTCAAGATCAGCCTGGGATACAAGAGACCCAGTAGAAAAGAAAACACACACACACCAGACACATTGAAAGTATGGCACAAAATTGCCTTTAGGGCATGCGTAGAAGATGCATATGAAATATAAATGAGTGTTGCATTCGGCCTCAGGCACTACCCCCCAAATATCATATTGTATATGCAAATATCTCCAGATTCAAATCCAAAACCCTTCTGGTCCCCAGCATGCCAGATAAGGGACACTCATTGTCAAAGGAAAAAACCTTTTAGAGAGGAAAACAGAGGGTGAATATGAGAAAAATGGGAATGTATACAACATCGGGGAGTCCCTTACCCATGACTCCTTTCCCATAGCTTCACTGACATGTCCTCAACGGGGGCCTGAAAACGCTAACGCTTGTCTGGACTCAGGAGAAACGGGATGGAGAGGCTGTATTCACGTGTCTCTTACAACACCCGTGACGACTGCTCTGTTTTATCATTACCAATTGTTGCTAATCTCCTTCTTAAAGATTCATTTTATTTTTAACCACGTGTCTGTACGGGTATGTGCACACGAGTGCAGTGTGCCTGGAGCCCAGAAGAAGGTGTCGGATCTCCTGGAGTCACGGGCTGTTGTAAGGTGACACTGTGAGTGAGAGCTGAGAACGGACTCAGAGCAGGACACTCTCAGCCACTGAGCCACCTCTCCAGGCCCTATTGTTAATTAACACATTAAATTTATCACAGGTGGTTAAGTATACGAAGGAACAGATACCGAGGTTCGGTACTGTCTATAATTCTGAACATCCACTGGGGGATATCTCCTAACAGAGCCCCATAGGAGGGAGTCCCGCCCTTAACTTAGCCCCAAGTTCAGGACCCCGTCTGGCAAGGACTATTTGGTTTTTCGAGACAGTGTTTCTCTGTTGTGACTCCTGAACTCACTCTGTAGACCAGGCTGACCTCGAACTCACAGAGAACTGTGAGCTAACCTCTGCCTCCTGGATGCTGGGATTAAAGGTTGCACCTCTACCACCTGACTAGCTGGTAAGTTCTTACAGGGTGATAACACCTAACTGCTAAGCCAGGGAGATGGCTGAAGGGGACTGGGGACTCACCACACCTGGGCAACCAGCAGTCCCTATCTCCTAGCCTAGTTGGTGGCCCATGGCTCTGAGATGGTGACTCCATGCTTCTCACTAGAGGGAGGTTTTGTGAGAGGGAAAACTGTTAAATACATTGACATGCTTTAAACAGGAGCAACACACCTTAGGGACCCACACAGGTCTGGTTACAGAAATAAAGTATTCTCTCAGTAACGAAAGGTAGGGCTGCCATATGAGTTTGAATCAGGTTGTGGGTGGGGAGGTCTGATTTCTCGGAGAGTGAGAGGGATGAGCAGGCAGCACACACAGTGTGTAGGGGCTGGGATGTAGCCCAGATGGTAGAGTGTTTGCCTAGCATACACAAAGCCCTGGGTTTGATTCCCAACAGCGTGTGGAGGCATACACTTGTAATCCCAGCACTCAGGAGGTAGAGGCATGAGAGTCAGAAGTTAGTCACTCACACAAGGAGTTTGAGGCCAGCCTGAGCTACAACAGATCCTGACTCAAAATAAAAGAAAGAAAGAATGGAAGAGGCTATGAGAATAGGCTGTGGGCACTTAGCACAGTGCCGGGCATAAAGGAAGTGTCTCATTAAGGGCACAATCGTTATTGTTAGAATTTATTATTAATTACCAGTAGTTAGGAACTAATGTAAGACTGGTGGTTGGTGGAAGCGTTTTGAGCAATACTGGGTGTCTGAAGGTGCTAGAAGGAATCCCTTTTGACATCACTTCCGTTGGGCAGAGAGACCCATGGAAAGGTGCATGCTGGCCCAGTGCTGGACGGATGTCCTGATGCTGAAGGGGGTTCAAATGACACCAGCTCACAGGGACTGGAAATCAAACCAGGGACCCTAGTGCCACAGTCTCAGTCTCAGTGCTGGAGGAATCTGGGGCCTAGAAAAATGAATAGGTCAGAAGTGTAATCCAAGCTGCAGCCCTGGCCCTGAGTCACCTCTTTCTCTGCTGGAAGCCAGAATCTCATGGGTTCAAGGCTGGGCACCCAACCCCTAGAGTCTAGCTGATGAATGGGGACCAGCTGGGCCAGCAATAGTTCTGTAGGGCTGTGCAAGCAGAGAGTAACTCTCTCTAGAAACTAGCGACAAGGTCCCTCCCTGCACGATGAGGTGTCCTGGCAGAGTGAGAGCACACCCAACTTTGTGTGACTAGATCCACACACCGTGGGATAAGTAGGTTTCTCAGAGGGAGTGTCCTAGGAGACACTGAAGGCCTCCTCTGCGTCTCACCCAGTATTATTGATCTCCTATTACATAATAAGCACGGTATAGAGGCTTATAGGTGTGAGTGAATGAAACTATTCCCCACCCCACGGAGCAGGTGCCGCCACTAAGCCAGTGTGCAGAGCAGAGGAGGTCAGCGGAGAGGGCAGCCCAGAATCCCACTCTACGCCTACCTCGGTAGTCTCTAAACATTTTCATTATGATCTAATTCAAACACAAAGAAAAATTACAAGCTTAACCTCCCTACGGTCGTCAGTAAGAGCCCCCAAATGTTGATGTTTGAGCAAATTTTGTTGTAGCTCACTCCCTCCTCCCTCTATTCTTTGATAGGGCTGTCGTGACAAAAGGTCACAGCCTGGTGGCTTCAGAGCTGAAGCTCATTTCCTCAGAGCTGCCACAGGTCAGGTCTCTCCGGAGGCCTCATTACGGGGCTCATGTCTTCCCGGATCTTCCTCTGTGTGGGGCACCCCTTGCTCTCACTGTGTGTCCACATTCCGGCTTCTTCTAAGGACCAAAATCAAATGGTGAGGTCTCCCCTAAGAACCTTACTTTAGGGGCTGGAGAGATGGTTCAGTGGTCAAGAGCACTGGCTACTCTTCCAGAGAACCTGGGTTCAATTCCCAGCAACCACATGATAGCTCACACCTGTCTGTAATCCTAATTCCAGGGGATCCGACACCCTCACATAGGCATATATGCAGGCAAAGCACCAATGCACATAGAATAAAAATAAACATTGAAAAAGTTTTTAAAATATTTTTTAAAGATCTTATTTTAATTTACATTTCTTTAAAACTCTTGTCCAGGGCCTGGAGAGAAGGTACTCGCTGATATTTCAGAGGACACAATATTCACAGGGCAGCTCACAACCATCCATAATACCAGTTCTGGGGAATCTGATGCCCTCTTCTGGTGTCTAAGGGCACTGCACACATGTGGTGCAAATAAACACATGCAAGCAAACATCCATGCATCCATGCACACACACAAAATAAATCTCTTAAAAAAAAAAAACAGTCTTACTTCCAAGTACAGTCATGTTCTGAGCTGTTAAGTATCAATATCTACATTTTGGTGACACGATTTATCCCACAACACGATGTCTCAGGGTTTCCGTTGCTGTGATAAACACCGTGACTAGGGAGGGAAGAGTTTGTCTCACCTTGCAGCTTGTAGTTCAGCATCCAGAGAAGGCAGGGCAGGAACTCAAGGCAGGAATCTGGAGGCAGGAGCTGAGGCCATGGGGGAGCACTGCCTACTGGCTTGCTCCTCATGGCTCGCTCAGCTTGCTTTCTTACATAGCTTCTAGGACCACCAGCCCAGGGGTGGCACTGCCCACGGTGAGCTGGGCCCTCCTACATCAAGAAAATGTACCCCAGGCTAGTCCACAGGCCAATCTGGTGAAGGAATTTTCTCACTGAGGTTCCCTCTTTCCAATTGGCTTGAGCTTGTGTCAAGTTGCCATAAAACTATCTACAACGGTCCATTTACATGTTTATATCTCAATGCCTTCAGGGTAAACCAAGGACATGATGGACCTTGACCTAAATATTTCATCAGTATTTCCTAAAATCAAGGACACTCTCCTACAGCATCACAGAACAACCCCAGAGCAGGAAACTGGCAATGCTATGCTAGAGAATATGGCATTGCTGCTACGAGCCACCGTGCTCTCGATTTGATCTGTTTGTCCCACCACTGGTGTATTAACTTGGGTCATTTAGCGAAGGTTGGGTCTGCCAAGTTTCTCCATTATAGAGTTACTATTTTCCATCCATAGTTAATAATTATTTAAAGGCCAGCCAGAAAGCTCAGCAGGTAAAAGTGCTTGCTGTGTAAGTCAGATGACCTGAGTTTGATCCCTGGAACCCACCATGTAAGGAGAGAACTGACTTCTGAAAGTTGGTCTTCTGATACACACACACACACACACACACACACACACACACACACACGCGCGCACGCGCGCCGTGCACACACATAGTAATAAAATAAGAACAAAAGTAAGAGTTAATAACTGTCTTCTGGGGAATTGCCTTGAAACTATGAGAATCTCTTTTTTAAGATTTATGGTTTTATCTTTGAACACGTGTGTATGTGTGTGGGGGCAGGTACATACACATGAGTACCGGTGCCGGCTGGAGGCAGAAGCCAGAGGTTTCAGATGCCCCTGGAGCCGGCGTTACAGGAGGTTGTAAGCCATCTGTGATGTGGGTGATGGGAGCCTAGCTCAGGTCTTCCGCCAGAGCAAAACATGCACTTAACTGTTGAGCCAAGTCTTGAGCCTGAAATATCTTTAAAAAAATTTTATTCATCATCATCATCATTTGTGTGTGTGAGAGAGACGTGTCGATGTCAGAAGACAATTTTGTGGGGTCAGTGCTCTCCTTTGACCATTATGTGGATTCTAGTTGTCAGGCTTGCCTTCCTGGGTGGCAAGTGGCTTCTTTAACTGGCTCCAAACTATGTGAATATCTTGCTTCTTGTCAAACACACACACCTGCTGATGACCCCTCTTGCGATGTGTTATTACAATGGAGGCTTGACGCCTGTTTTCTCTGCCTGAGGGCTTTCTCCCCACTTTGTTTATTTCTGTAGTGTGAACTCAATGATTCTCACTGAATAGGCACGGTCCACTGTTGATCTATTTAAATGCTCAAGTTGTCCCAGACTTAGCCAGTTTGAGCTGCCTCAAGTCAGAGAGCCCTGCCCACCTTTTTGGTTTTTTTTTAGCTTACAGGAAGGCAATTTATTAACGGAAAATAACCTGAGAAGTCCTGTCCACAGACAGTGACCACAGCAACCTTCCTTCCTGTGGGGGCTGTCAGGGGGGATGGAAGTGACATCGTCAGTAGGCCTGATCTTTCATCTCAAGTGAGCACGATGTCTAGGAGTCACAGTCTTGTTTCCTCCTATGGCCCAGAGTTTGGTAGACAAGACAACAGTGTCCAGTCCTTGGAGCCGACATGACAGCATATGGGGAGGACTCATCGTGGTCAACTTTCAGCTTCATTGCACCAGTCCCTCTTGGCAAATGGTTGCCTTACCAGAAAGATTGGGGGCATAAGCAAGTTTCACTGAAAGATGCAAGATGCAAAGATGTGACAGATACCAAATAATTCTCTCCTCCAGCCACCTGAGCTCTGAGGCAGAGGACCTATTCTTCCTCATTTTCCTCCTCCTTGCAGGGTACCATTTCCGTGAGCCATCTCGGGACCCTATGAGTGCGAGGAGCCCAACCCACTTTTAAATGCAACATTGCACAACATGGCTTGACCATTACCAAAACGATGAGATCTACTTCTGTGGGCAACAGGGTGTGGATACTGAAGCTTGACCCCTTGTTCTCCGAGGCTGAGGATGAGGGCAAAGCATCTAGCCACATGGGGTCCGTCTGTGTCATACAGGTCTATGGGATCCTTTCACTAGTTGCATACCTACTATTTCCCAAGCACGGCCTCATCTCTTTAGAAGATAGGAAAGCGGGGTGGACAAGATAGACAACTCACGATGGTGTACTTTCTAGAACTGAGAACATTTGTTCAGTTCTTATTTATAACTTTTATATTTTCCTTAAATCCGTTCATTTGTTATGTGTCTGTGTGTCTTGCACACATGCCATGGTAAGTATGTGGAGGCCTGAGGACAACTTTCAGGAGACAGTAATCTCCTTCCATCGTGTAAGTTGTGGGGACCCAACTCCAGTTGTCAGAGTTTGTGACAAGCACCTTTACCCACACGGTGGAAGCAGGCATCACTGGGCGAGGGGAGGTAGGGCTGACGATCAGGTGTTGATACCATGTGAATGCACAGTGTGGGCTCAGGGAATACAAACCTAGGGCTCACAGGTACAGAGATGGCACTTAAAACTACGAGACTGGATGAGATCATCCCAGCCAAGGGTGTAGGTTGGGCAGAGAAGAGGCCAGACAGTGCACTGTAATGGGAAGCAAGTAACACCTCTGTAGTAGGATGCCTACGCAGCAGATCAGCCAAGACGACAAACCCTGCCAGACCTCAGCATAAGGAACCACGATCATGGCAAGTGCCATACTGGACAGTGGAACCCTCAGCATCTCTGTTCAGTGCTTTTATTGATACAGGAGTTCTGTATCAATAAAAGTGTTTTACTGATAGCACATGCAGATCATGAGCAATCAAACACCCCCGGCATAAATCCAACACCTGCAGACAATACAAAATGCCAAGACCTAGACAGCCTCTCATCCAACAGTGCACAAAATAATTATTTTATACGTAACTAAAAATAAACATCTATAACACACCTCCACTCACGCCATTCTCTAGAGGTGTCACGTTAATACATCCAAAGGATGCAGTCTGAGGGACTGAGAACCCTGGAGGCTCTGGCTGTAGGCCCCTAAAGCAGGGCCTGTTGGGGGCGGGGCCTCACTTTGCCGTAGGCGGGGCCTTGGCTCTCAGCAGCCGCTCTGGGCCGGAGGGAGGCCGGGGCGGTGACGTCACTGCATGACTGGGTTTTTATGAATGAAAGGAATCCTGTGCGTGAGTAATTCCGGGAAGCTCGCCTTACAACTGCGCGCGTCTCCGGCCCCCTGCGCCGCCCGCCCCATAACAAAACTCGGAGCAGCGCTACGGCGGAGCTGGGTTCCCGGTGAACTGTGGTCTCGGTCGGAGAGGAGCGGGCCTCGAGAGCGGCCTGGGACCGCCTCTGCGACAGGCGCGGGGAGAGCAGCGACCAGCGCGCGGAGCGCGGGGCCTGGCGGAGAGCGGTAAGGACCGCAGGGACGCGTCAGGGACAGGGACCGAGCGCCAAGGGCGTGCGCTCCGGGTCGTGCCTTGGGCGCTCGTGGGGCCGCGCCGTCGGCGCCCCCAGTGCATCTGCCCACCGAGGGGCCTCCGAGGCGGGGAGGCGGTGCGCGGGCCCGGGAGGAAGCCGGGGCCGGGGCGGGGGCGGGGGCGGGGCGGGGCGGGGCGGGGCGTGCACGTACGTGACTCGGTGAGAACAGTCCCTGGAGCCGCGCCCAGCACCGTGTTGCCCGGTTTGTTTACGTCCCCCCGGCGGCGTGCGGGAGCGTGTGTTCCCTGAGGAGCGGCCCTGAGATGGGAGCGCAGGGTGTACCTCGGGGCGTGTGTGCTTGTGTGTGGCCGCACGCGCTCCCTGGAGACTGACACTAGCCCGGTGTACCTAGAAGTGGGTGCGCGCCGGTGTCCGCTGGAGCAAATGCGGAATAAAGACCCGAGTGAAGGAAGTGGCCCAGTCGGTGGTCACACCAGGTCTGGAATTTTTTTTTTCTCCCTCCCCTCCACCCTCCACCATCCTCCCCCTTCCCACCAGCCGGGACTGCCCGGCCCCAGTTGTGTCTGGAGTTTCCCCTGGCTGGAGCCATGTGACATCAGTGTTTGTTCCTGGCCCAGCGAGGGTGCCTGCAGCCTTAGAGCAGAGGTGAGCGAGCTAGCCTTCACCTGGCCACCTGGTGGATCTGGTAATCATGTGCGTGGAAGTCCTTCCTTAGCCCCAGGCTTTCTGGCTCAGTAGGGACTGTTCTTCCCAGGACCGTCCCATTCCGCCAATCTCAGAAGAAACAGGGAGGGTCAGAAAGCCCGCGGCAAGATTGGGGGAAGGCAAGGCTCCCAGGCTACTCTGATAGCTACTGTGGCTGGTCTGGGCTTCTGAGGCGGCACCTGCTAGGTCCTGGAGGATGGGTGAGGCTGGTTGCCACGATCCTGGTAGTTTCAGTTCTCAGATGGGACTCGTTAGACTGGACCTCTATGTGGACTGCTGGACTCCAGGGCTATTTAAAGACTGGGTGAGCTGGCACACCTGGAGTCCACCCTGGACCAGCAAGATCAGCAGGCAGTGGTAATCCCTGGTCTTCTGCGGGATAGGGTAATGTGGGAGGGGAGCACTGCAAGAAAACATCTGCTTAGGGCAGCAGCCTGAAGGATGGCTGGTTCTGGGAATCCCATGATCCTACTCAGACTCTCCCTCTTGCCCCCTTTACTCAAGGGTTCTGGAATTCAAAGACCTGAGCTTGCTGGAGAGGGTGAGGGGTGGAGCAGGGAATCCATGATATTAACTTTGAGCCCAGTGAGCTCTGCTACCATTGGGAGGACTTTAGTATCCTCATCTGGCAGGAGAGCCGAGTCTCTGGCAGCTGCTATGCACAGCTTGTTTCCGAGGGGAAACTGGGAAAGCAGAGCCAACCCCAAGGCCTGTAACTGGAGGTGTATGTAGAGTTGGTGGTTAGGGGTTTGTAGCCAGTACCACAGGAATCAGGTGGGTCCATCCTCAAAGCTGATCAGGAAACATCCCCCAGTAGGGCTGGGGGTCAGAAGTGAGGGGAAATGGCTAACTGGCTCACTGACAGATG
Organism: Cricetomys ansorgei; assembly: GCA_026225945.1. Classification (NCBI taxonomy): domain Eukaryota; kingdom Metazoa; phylum Chordata; class Mammalia; order Rodentia; family Nesomyidae; genus Cricetomys; species Cricetomys ansorgei. The sequence continues at coordinate 76,471 of JAMJFZ010003967.1, forward strand.
GGAACTTCTCATGGAAAGGTTCTATTTTTCCCTTGATTACCCAAGGGTCCACTAGGGCCCAGGATCTCTATATAATGCACTATTTTTTGTTTGTTTGTTCCGTTTGGTTTTTCAAGACAGGGTTTCTCTGTGTAGCCATGGCTGTCCTGGAACTCACTGTAGACAGGCTGATCTCAGAGATCTTCCTGTCTCTGCCTCCTGCTAGGACTAAAGGCGTGCCTGTCCCCCACCCCCTGCTTTTTTTTTTTTTCCCTTAATTATTTTGCCTGCATGTTTGTGTTTGCACAGTGTGTGCTTGGTACCACCAGAGGTCAGAAAAAGGTCTTGGATCCCTTGGATTGGAGTTACTGGATGGTTTGTGAGCGACCTTGTTGGTGCTGGGAACTAAATCCTGCAGGCGCAACAAGAGCTCTTAATCACTAGCCATCCCTCCACCTTACTTAGTTTAGAAGGGAGGAGGGATTTGTTTTGGCTCTCAGTGCGGAGGGATATACATTGATCGCGGCAGGAAGGTGTGACGGTGAGCCAGTTCATCCGTGGCTGTGGTAGTGTGGGGCTGCTGGTGCTTAGCCCTGTGGCTGTGCGCCAGGAAGCTCTGCTGGTGCTTAGCCTTGATGGCCACTGGGCCAGATGCTGGGGTGAGATGCACAGACCACATCCAGCGACTGCCTTCTGGGAAACTAAGGAAAAGAACTAAATACAGAGCGGCAGCTAAGATAGGTGGTATGACGTCTCTTGGCTGTGAAGTCACAGGGCTCCTTCACCAGGGGAGCCATGGGAGGTTTCCCGGGGGCGGTGGCTAGGGAGTAGAGCCTCATGGTGTCCTGACTCTGGGACCTTGGGGGCAAGGGCTGTGATTCCTCTCTGAGTCTTCAGGTCTCAGCACAGGGCATGGCATGCAATAGGTGCTCCTTGGCTATGTGGGTAGTTGAAGAAATGAGCAAAGGGTCCATGTCCTTGAGCTCAGTGACACAGAGAGAGGACCACGGGTCCAGGGAAGCAGAAAGCAAGGCTGTGAGTGCAGGTAACTTCCCCCTCCTCACACGCACAGGCTGTGTTCCTTTTGGCCAATAGTCATCAGGAAATCCAGTCTGCTCATTTGTTGGATATTAGCAAAAAGAACGTCCGGAGAGCGGAGGGGACATGTGAGCGGCCAGAGGCTCCTCTGTGGCCTGGGGCAGCATGGGCTATGTGCTTTTCAGTTTTGTTTTTCTCCAAAGATGTTTTTTAATTCATTTTTTATTTACGTAGGTGTTTGTGCCTTAGTGAATTTATGTGTGCCACGTGTGCAGATGCCTGTGGAGGCCAGAGGGTGTCGGATCCCTTGAACTGTACATACAGGGTGTGATTCACTTGATGTGGTACTGAGGACAGATCCCAGGGCCCCTGGAAGAGCAGCAAGAGATGCACTGAGCCATCTCGCAGTTTTTGTTTTGTTTTTTGTTTTTTCAAGACAGGATTTCTCTGTTGTAATTCTGGCTGTCCTGGAACTCACTCTGTACACCAGGCTGGCCTTGAACTCACAGAGGTCCTCCTGCCTCTGCCCTCCAAGAGCTGGGACTAAAGGTACGCGCCACCACCTGGTTTGGTTTTGTTTCTTGATACAGGGTCTTATGTAGCCTGAGCTGGCTTTGAACTTCGGGTTCTTTGAACTTCCTATCTTTGCCTCCGAGGGCTGCAGCCATGGCCTGTGTGTCCATATCTGACTAGAACAAGGTCTCAAAGCATGCCAAACAAGGTCAAGTTTGTAGGTTTGTGTCTCTAGTGACCCCCCTTGACGCTGTTGGAGGTGGAGGTAGAGGAAGAGGAGGGGAAGGCAGTGGTGAGACCGCTGTGATCTTGGTCTGGCTGGAAGAGGAAGTGGCCCCTAGCTGTGCAGGTTGAGGAGAAAGGAGGTCAGAGCTCATAGCCTGGCTGCTTGTGAGCTCATGCTTCTGCCTCCAGGAGGCCTTCCCCGGTTTCCTTTCCTCTCCTCTGGTGCCTCCGCCCTGCTGGAGGCTTTGGAGCTTCACGTTGGGCCAGAATCTGACACTGTAAACTCAGTCATTGCCATTGCTGGGTGTACCTTAGGTTCAGGGGAGGCTGGGCATGTTGGGAAATCCAAGCCCAGAGAAAGGGAGTGACAACCTGAAGTCACACAGAGAGTGTGGGTAGCAGAGTAGGGTTGGAGCCCCAGGCTGCTGCTTCCCTGTACTGCTCAGTTCTCCCAGTCTTGCGCTTTCCAGCAGGGAGGAGGCACCCCGTGTTGCTGCCAAGACCCAGGCAAACACATTTTTTCCCTCTGTCCTCACCAAGTAAGCATTATGGCTCAGCAGCCAGAGAGGAGCCCATGCCAGTGGGTGGGCCGTCTGCAGGATGTCTCTGGTGTGCAGCAAGGGGCCAGAGACAGGGACAGGAAGGCCATGGCCCCTGGCTGGGCAGCCACCATGTCCCCAAGAATGAGCTCACTCCTAGGTCTCCAAAGAATACTAGGAACCTCAGACCTGGAGTTGGCCCTGCTGGTTTCCCCAGGAAGAGAAACCTCGAGGGTGGGGTCCCTGGGTCAGGCGACTGGTGACGGTGGAGGCTCTCTGCCTTGTGTCCTAGAAACCGGGACCTGCTGCTGGAAGCCGAAAGCCAGGGGATGGGAAAATCCCCCTTCTTGTGTTGGGACAGTCCCTCTGCGCCTGGCTGACTGCTGAGCTAGGACATTCCTGGGCAAATGTGGGCCTCCATGGGCATCGAGGGTGCCACTGAGGGTCCCACTTGAGGGGGTGGGCTGGCAGGATGGAGGATGGGCAGGTCCCAGCCTTTGTTGTCTGTAAGAGCATGGCTGTGGTCTCATCTCGTGGAGGGCTGGCTGTGTGGAGAAGTTTTCTGAGGCCGTGTGAAAATTCAGTGGGAAACTGAGGTTTTGAAAGATTGGAGAGGGGGCTGTCTCATGTCACTAGAAATAAGGGCTATGACTGGTTGGTGCCATCTGTGCCCAGCCAACCAGGTCCAACTCTGACTTGATCTAAGATGCTTGCATTATATATACACTGACTCCACTCTCCCAGCAAGGAGACCAGGCTGGAAGACAACTAACTCATCAGCAGCCAGGCTGTTCTGCCAAGGTTCTGTACCAGACACAGCCCCCAGTCCTCAGCACCCAGCAGGTCCTTAGTTAACCTGTGCGGGGAGGGCCCCCCTCTTCCACCAGGTCTCTTGTCTAAGCAAGTATCCTCACCAGCCCAGCTCCCCACAGCTGCAAGACATTTGCTGTTGCTTGCATGTCCCATCTCTAGCCGACCTAACCCAGGTCCAGCACGTCTCAGGTGGTGAATGAAACAGGGCTCGTAGAGGGAGCTTTACCGAGGACACGCTGTGAGAAGGTACCTGGCTGGCAGCTCCAGTCCCGGCCTCTACCCTGTGTGGCTGTGTCTCCTCTGTCACTCTCTTCGGACATTACTTGACAGTGTTATACAAGACCGGGAAGATAGTGGTAGAAAGGGATCAGGAGTCAGTCCCAAGTCTTTACAAGAGTCAGAATTCTGTCCCGATTGCAGGCAAGCAGCTGTGTAGCTTCTAGAAAGTGAGGTGTCTCTCTGGGTGACTACCTCCTCTTGGGGTAGTCTCTAGGGCCTTTCCTACATGCAGTTCTGTATGTGACCCTGGCTGGCTATGCTGACTCAGAGCACGGCCCCCAGAGCTGACTGCAGCCCTGACACTTCGTTGAGCTCAGCAATTTTACTAAGTTCCCAGCTGTTCTCTGCCCCTCTGTTTATATGATAAGTTTCCACTAAAACTATGGAAGGAATTGTCCCACTCTACAGATGGGATAGTAAAGACCAGAGAAGCGAAGGAGCTCTTCCCAAGTAACAGAGCCTGGAGAAAACGCAGACAGGACTCAAACTCTGGGCTAGCCTCCCAGCCAGTGCTCCTTTCCCTGTTTTCCATGCCCTGATCTGGGCCAAAGGTCACGTGGGTGGGGTCCCTGTGCTTGCTCCAGTTCTGGCTCCACATGGAGGCAGATGGCAAAGAGAAGGATGTGGGGACTAAGTAGCAGGTTTCACTCACACTGTGTTCCCCTAAGCTGCTCTTGGAACTTGGCTGGGACACAGACCAGCTGGTGACGATGTCGGAGACTCCACCCAGAGACTCACCCTCACCCCCAAAGCCTGCTCCCTGTCCCTGTTGGGCCCTGGCTGGGCAGCCTCAAACACCCAGGGCTGACTCAGCTGTCTGGTACAGGGACAAGGAAACGGATGGTTACACCACCAGGGGAGAAAAGCTAGGGGACAGAGGGCACTTAACAAGACCTATGGGTCAGGGAGGGGCCTTTTACCCTGGGACAGGGGTGAGCAGGAACCTGGCAGACAAACTGAGGGGGAAGCAGAGAGGTGTGAGAGGGTGAGGGGGTGGTCTGGAGATGAGAGGGCGAGAGTGGGAAAGGAAGTAAGAGATTTCTCCAGGCTGGAGGGGGCAGAATGGAGGCAGGCTGGCAGGCTAGCGGGAAGAGTGTGGGGCTGGGCACAGGGCCTGCCTGGAGCACTGCACGGTGCCTGAACTCTTGTCTTCTGGCTAGTAGGGAGCCATGGGAGGTGTCTGTATGGACCATGGCATTTCAGATTTTCTTGGTGGACAGATACCACCCCCATACCCCAGTGTGTGGCTCAGGCAGGGAAATGTTTAAAAAAAAAAAAATGCCTCTGTAATCCCAGTACTCGGGAGACTGAGGCAGGAGGATCGTAAGTTCTCTGCTGTGAGTCAAGTGGACTCCTTCACCCAGAACCAACATAGGAAGCCCAGAACTGCCCAGTCCTGGTCCAGGTCCCAGGAGCAACTCCTTCCAGCTACATCAGAAAAGGCACGGTTTATTTTGTGCAGGTGGGGTCTTGCTATACAGCCCAGCCTGGCCTTGAACTTGATATGTAGCCAAGGGTAGACTAAAAATTCTGATCTTCCTGTTTCAGTCTGCCAACACTGGGATTGCAGGGTGGTATCATGCCTAGCCTGGTGGCTCTTCTTGTTTTTTGTTTTGAGACGGTCTCATGTAGCCCAGGCTGGCTTTGAATTTATTATCTAACTGGATGACCTGAACTTCTGACACTCCTGTCCCTTTCCTGAGTGCTGGGATCCCTGCCCTGTGCCCCTGTTCCCCGACAGTCCTCCTGGCCCTTGGGCCTCAGTAGCTGTCTCGGTCAAAACAGTCTTGAATGGCCAACTTCCCTTTCCTCCCCACTCCTTCCTGCTGTCTGAGCTGCTAGACCCCTAGCCGGTGGGAGTGCCTCAGAAGCCCCAGACTGTCCCCACTTCGGCCTGAGTCACACTGAGAATTCCACAGTTGCCACATGAGCATCTTCTCCATCTAGACACTGTTCTAAGCCCCGGGGAAGCCTTGGATCCGACAAGGTCCCTGCTGTGGAGAAGGGACATCCTCACAGGGCAGACACTGAGCGAGATGCTGCATGCATGAGATGTGTGTACTCGGGTGTTAACATGCTGAGCGCAAGTACACATGGAGGCCAGAGGTTGGCGCCACGTGTCCTCCTTGATTGCTTGCAGCCTTATGTGAACGCAGGGCTCCTGGTTCAGCTAGCCTAGCTAGCCAGCTTGCTCTGGGGATCCCATCTCCACCACCCCCATGCTGGGATGAAGGTAGGGCACCACACTCACCCTGCATTTACATTGTCTTGGGGACTCAAGCCCTTTGCCCTTTAAAAAAATTTAATATTCACTTTTTTTTTTTTCCCCCCTCTCCAAGACAAGGTTTCTCTGTTGTAACTCTGGCTGTCCTGGAACTCACTCTGTAGACCAGGCTGGCCTCGAACTCACAGAGATCTGCCTGCCTCTGCCTCCCAAGTGCTGGGTTTAAGGCATGTGCCATCACATCACAGCCCGGCTTAATATTTTTTTTTTTATTTCGTGTGTATTTGTCTGCATGTATGTCTGTGCACCGTGTGTTCAGTCCCCGGTACAGAAAGGAGAAAGGTTAGAGAGATGGCTTCGCGGTTAAGAGCACCTTGAGCTTGCTATGTAGCCAACACTGGCCTTGGAGTCTTCTTGGTCCTCCCTCTCAAGTGCTGGGATACAGTGTGCACCCCACACCAGCTGCCCTCCATGAGTTTTTATTCTCCCGTCTCCCCAGTGCCAAGTACATGGCAAGCTGAAGCCTATCAGGAAATGGTCATTGAAGGAAAGGCTCTGGGGACCAATGGGCTCACTTCCCTCTAGGACCCTGCCGAGTTACTGGTGGGCAGACCCCAGGCAGTTTGGGAAACCTTCCCAAAACACAATCTTGGACAGATGCTGCTGGGTAGGAGACTTGGGTACTGGGTGGGCTTTGGGAACTCACTGACCTGCACATGTATGTTTTGGGCACATTTCTGCAGCTAGGTTATACTTTAATGAAAGAAAAAGTCCAATCTGAAGTGAAGCGAGATGGTGCAGTGCAATCCCAGCACTCAAGAGGCAGAGGCGAGAGGGCGGTGCTGGGCTACACGGTGAGATGGGTCTGTGGGTAAAGGCGCTTGCTGCCAAAGCTCATCTGAGCCGGAGCTCCTAGAACCTACAGGTGGAAGAGACAACTGACTCCTGCAAATTATCCACACAACTGTCATGGCTCTGGTGAACCCGACTAACACACATAAACGTAATGTAAAAACAAACCCAACACATGCGTGCCCTGGCCCCACGCGGGAGAATGGCCAGTGCGAGGACCGTCCACTCCCTTAGCTCACGGAGTGTTGAGTACTTGTCTGCAGGCACTGACCTTGGTGTGCGAGGCTGTGGTGAGACTGGCACTTTGGTGGAGAAGGGGGAGGGAGGACAGACCATCAACTGGGACGGAAGGTGGTCAGAGAGGACCTCTCTGAAGAGGTGTCATTGGCAAAGACCTAGCTAAGGAGGAGTCGCTGTGGGGAGCTGGGGCAGTACAGAAGGGCAAGAGCAGAGGCTGGGCTGCCGGGGTCGGAGAAGGTACGCGTGAATTCTGAGATGGGAGCCTTGAATGCCGGGGTATGGAGATTAGATTTTACTGTGAGTAAAACCAACTAAGGTGACCCTGGTCTTTCTCTCCTAGGTCTCCAGCCCAGAGGGCACCTTCTGCAAAAATGTCTGTGGATCCCTTATCCAGCAAAGCCCTGAAGGTGAGGCGCTAGCTCCTGCGGTCTCTCTCTGAGGCTGTTCTTTGAAGAGCGGCGACATCCCAATTCTCCTTTCCTTCCTGGAAGCCCCAGAGGGGACTCAGCAGGTCACTTCCCGCTGCGCTGCTTCCCCCTGGGAAGGGGCTTTCCAGGCTGGGTTTCTCAGCTGGGTCCACGACTCGTGGCTTGGTTAGCTTGGGCCCTGGGTCGCCTCCTGTGTGCTGATGCTGATGCTCCTGCTCACCTTGAAGGTTAAGCTCAAGTCTAGACACCACCAAAACGGGAGTGGGGAGGGCCGCACCGCGAAGTGAGGCGGCGTCTCCAGCACGGTCGGCGTGCCTCTGTTTCCCCACGGCCCACAGGTCAAGCGCGAGCTCAGCGAGAACACGCCGCACCTGTCGGATGAGGCGCTGATGGGGCTGTCGGTGCGCGAGCTGAACCGCAACCTGCGCGGGCTGTCGGCGGAGGAGGTGACGCGGCTGAAGCAGCGGCGCCGCACGCTCAAGAACCGCGGCTACGCGGCCAGCTGCCGTGTGAAGCGCGTGTGCCAGAAAGAGGAGCTGCAGAAGCAGAAGTCCGAGCTGGAGCGCGAGGTGGACAAGCTGGCGCGCGAGAACGCCGCCATGCGCCTGGAGCTCGATGCCCTGCGCGGCAAGTGCGAGGCGCTGCAGGGCTTCGCGCGCTCGGTGGCTGCGGCCCGCGGCCCGGCTGCGCTGGTGGCGCCCGCCAGCGTCATCACGATCATCAAGTCGGCGCCTGGCCCCGCCCCTGCCCCTGACCCCGCCCCCTGCTCCTAGTTACGCCCCATCCCCCACCCGCAGCAGTGCCCCTTGGACCCGATTTCCTTCCCAAAGTGCCTGAGCGCTTTCTGCTCCTGGTCCTGTTTCTCCTCCACTGCTACCCATTGTGGTGACCTCACATTCCTTTCCTGGGCTCTTTCTAATTCTTGCAGGCCCCCAGACTGGGACTTGATGGCCCTGGGGAGGGTCAACTTATGCTAAGTTGATGGGGGGGGGCAGCGTTAGGGTTCTGGGTTCCCGAAAGTCCAAGTGTAGAAATGGCCTGGAGAAGAGCTGTTGGGAGAGGCCTTGGATTATGCCAGTATGCCCTTCTGACCCTGCCAGGACTCAGGACTAGTATGGCCTTGTGGGGCTGCCCTGCTGGGAAGCAGAACTCAAGAGACCTCCCAACTCTGCTTGGGACCAGGAATGTCAGGCTTTCCAAGCTAAGGGTCTTTGGAACCGACTCAGTTGACAGATGGGGAAGCTGTCAGGCAAAATGACCCAAGGCCAGCCACACAGCACTGAGTGGTTGCGCTGCAACTCAAAGTGGGGCCTTCCCACTGTCGCCCTAACATTCCAACTGTGATGTCACAGCGGGAACCATGCACAGGGACCGATCGAATGTGCAGGGAGTGTGTGTGGGGGGGGGGGCTTCCTGGCTTGGGCGACAGCTGTCTGTGTGGTAGGGAGAGAAAGCTGAAGGACAGAGAAGGTGACAGAGGATGATGTGAGGAGCTAGACAG